>MU223155.1:663554-679399 GCA_018584345.1 Thuja plicata
GTACTTGTATTAAAGGAATTAAGGATATCAAGTAAAATTTATGTCCATTAGATTAATTTCATTAATTAAAATGATTGAATGTGTTAGTGTAAGAATTGGTTGAAATGGGAGTAGTAGTAGGAAACATTTGTTTCTTCTCCTCTCAATAGATCTGTAATTATTTTTTAAAACAAGAAATTAGATCATTGTGTTGCCTAGGGTGGATCTTTTAAACTTGGGTTATTTGGTTGATTATGTAGATAATTTCATAATTCTGGGATATATATGCAACTTTATTGATCAAACATTTTTCATATTGCATCAACACCCATGCCTTGAGTCCCTAAGGCCTATATAACATGTTTTCAATACTATCAATGGATTCTAACTAAATTTTTCATTATGGTACCATTGGAAATAGCTTGTTACTAAATGAACCTTGTTAAGCAACTTTTTAAATTTGAAAAGTTGCTCAACAATTGGTGTGCAACTTTTGCAATTCTTGCATTTTGTGAAACAATAATTAGAAAAATACTTTATAACAACATAAAATAACCTACGTATTCCTAAAATAGGCTAATTTAACCTTATTACATCAAAAATTTCCATGGAAGTTTCATTGGAAACTTTTTCTTTCACATAGAAATATTGACAATTTTGGTACAGTTTTACATTTTGGACCAACTATGACCTTCCATGACATGGATCAATTAGAAATACCTTAAAAATGGTCCTTGGGACCTTATTTTTCACAAACCAAAACATAAAAATATGATCATCACATTAGGAGGTATAAAAATGGGTACATGCTCCAGCACCATACACCTGGCCTAGACTGAAGTCCCTTTGAGGACCATGCTGCACTAAAAAATGTTTGGAACCTCTTTTTCCTAGCCTCCAAATGATGTATCTTTCTGGTATACCCTTCCATTGGATACACCAAACCCTCCTTCCTAGGTGCGCTAGCCTAGGGCTTTGTCAACAAGACACTTCCAAACACTTTCAGCTCCTATCAATGGATCCTACACCATCCAAGTAACCTATCATGACATACAAGGTCATAAAAAGTGGCCCTCCTTTGGGTGGAACTCTCAGACCTTGACTGGTCCAACCACCGTGTACCCTCAATCAGAAATATCTCTTCAATAAGATATCTTCATCTTCAATCTCTGCACACCCCTGCAACCAAACACGTATGGCACATATCATACATGTTTTATAATCTCCCCACAAGTCACATTAACCAAAGTAAGTGGGGGAGTCTTATAAATTCATGATGTCTTCAAAGAAATTGTTGATTCCCAATAAATATTGCATATAATGAAGAGTTTATGAACATGAACACAGTGACTATGTCCTTACGACAGAGAATAGACAATTTGCAAGGAATTAAAAGTTTGTTGATTTAAACTTCATTACTCTACCAAAATACCTAAAACTCCTCTCTTACTCTCATTCATGCTCACAGTACCCAAATACCCTTCTACTAATCGATTAACAGTTACAACTCCCTGCCAAACTGCTTGTAGTCAGTTTAGTGACTGATACATTTAGGATATTGTTGTCAACTTGACAACATAGTTGTCAACTTGACAACTCTCCATTCTTTTATCATTGTATTTAACTCTTTGAAGGCCTTTTATGATTCTATCCTAACACTAATGAAATAAGAAACTATTTTAACATGGGGGCATACACTTTTAACATCGCTCTTGGTAAAAAATCCTTACTAGACCTACATGTTATATTTCTTCTTTGTTCTTGCATGCTCCATGTTTGTGAAACCTATGCCAATCATGTTGCTCCTTTTATCTTGATATTTCAAACCAATAAGATTCTATGTCCTGGGGGATTGGTGTGATCTTATCTCTTTTATGACTTGGTGAAAGTCTTTTGATACTAATGTATGCTTTACCAAGAGTATGATTGCAAGGTCACACTCTTTCTACAATGGGGCCTATATATAGTGTTATCAATTGTATCCTCGTACAATTTCACACTCATTTGAGGATCACTTTGGTGGTTTTCCCTTGTGATCTTGCTAAATGATTGATTATGCTTATTCCATGGTCAAATTTGGAAACCTAACACACTCACGAGCATACAAACCAAATTCATGTTAATAGGTGACAATAGGTGACAATGTCCTCATAGGCTATGGAGCTAGGCACCAATGTCCAACCATTTTGGGCTCAAATCTAAACCACTAATGGTCATAAGTTTGTTGAGTAGAAAATAATTTCTCATGTGTAGATTCTAGATCTGTCAAAAAGGGATTGAAAATTCATGAAGAGAAGACTATGACAAAAAATATCCATACTTTGAAGAGAAAAAAACTTGGTCACCATCGATCTACTCCAGTGATTGATACTTTTTTGTCATAATTTTGGAAGAATGATTTGTAGGACATCCTAATTTCGAACTGGCTAATGAAATCTAAGTCAAACACCTTTAGGTTAGTGGTTCCTATTGACATAGAACCATAGGGAACACCCTTTTTGAGGCTTTATAGGAAAAATGAAAGTGACTATTCTGAATGGTGACTTTGAGTTGGGTAACTTTCCTAGCGTGATACTTTGTTCCATGGTCTGGAACAAACATACTAAGAATTTATAAGCCCTTTCAAATATTTGGTGAGTTTATGCAAGGCATAGGGTGTAATCTCCATGTTTGAGTCATTAAGTTGAATCATTAAGTTGGATCAAGAAAGACATGTTAAAAGTTGTAAAAAGAGGAAATCTAAGACTCCTCTCTTACTCTCATTCATGCTCACACTACCCAAATACCCTTCTACTAATTGGTTGACAGTCACAACTCCCTACCAAACCACTTACAGTCAATTTAATGACTATTACATTTAGTATATTTTTGTAAGGTTGACAACATAGTTGTCAACTCAACAACTCTCCATTCCTTTATCATTGTATTTAACTTTTTGAAGGCCTTTTAGGATTCTATCCTAATTTTATTTGTGACAAGAAAAAGGTGAGGCATAGTATACAGGTCAACTTGTGGTAATAAGGTTTTAATAGACCATCCATGATGAAATTAGGGTCATTAGGGTGATAGTTTCAAAATTTATAAAAGTTGTCAAGTTGTAAGAGAAGTTTCAAGCAACATTTCTTTCAACCAATTTGTCAATAAGTGTCATATGTGTTCAATTTTGTGTTCATGAGTGTTGGAAGAATTAATGTGTTCTATTAAGGCCTAACATGTCCATTTTTCATGATTTGGGATCAAGCAGGCACTTAGGGAAGAAATTGTTATCCCGCTAGAAGCGAAGTTCATCATCGATGGCAACCATTTTCCAGGAGCAGGACATGGAACCAATACTAGAGGTAAGAATCCTACTACTAATTTTGTTTGTATTATCCAACCTAATATTCAAATGTCCATTTCTATTAAGAAAGAGAAGGATAGCCTTAGGAAATCTGCAATCTTTTTGGCAGCCCAAGGCATCAGTAAGCTCCCATCGAGAACCTTCCTTAATGATTGAATGATAAGTGGAATCTTAACCTAGACTGTACTACCCAGAATAAATATCTTGTGAAACTATGGCACGCCCTTACTGAACCTAAAGGGCTTTGTTTCATGTGATGTTTTCTTCTGCATAGGTTGCCGTGTAAGAAACCATTTGGAGAGCAAAATGCCTGCTCTTTTTGTTCTGAACCTGAGCTTATCATATGTATCTTCTTTGATTTAGATTTTTCTATAGTCATTTGGAGCCTATTTGGACTAGAACTAAACAGTAACTTTCATATTTTGGATATCTTCTCTATGAATCTAATGGGATTGGATAAAAGATGCAATATTTTTTGGTCAACTCTTTCCTTTCACATTCTCTAGCATATTTGGAAATCTAGGAATGATGATATTTTCAATAGTAGAAGTAGATTTCTTACTGAGTCTCTATGGAGACTCATTTCATTTAATGTTTCCTCGCAGGTCACCATGATTTTGCAGGTGAAAGAATACAAAGCACTGAAATTCATCAGAGAAGTAAGGAATGAGCTTGACAGAGAGCATATTCCCTATAAGATGTCTACCAAAGTTGGGGTGGACTTTGATTATGATATCACCATAGGGAAGATGTTGCAGAAAGATAAAGGAGTTGTGACTAAATAAGAAACACCTTAGCAGCAACCACTATGGATGATAAACAAGAGGAAAGGAACAATAATTTGACAGGATCAAGCCAGGTACCTCAAGATCAGACATCATTTGGTATACTGATTGTGCATCATCCTGGGATTAGATCCCAATATCAGGCACCCATATTTGTGCACCATCCACTACCCTAGGAGGCTTATATGTCAAATCCATACAATGATATATTTTAGGAAAACTTGAAGCTTAAATTGGAAGATCATCAAATGCCATAGACAACATGGCTCCCTAGATAGAGGTTATTTATCAGTGGTCTCTATTTCTAACATTTTATAATCAGTATGGTTCCTTTTTGGTTACATGATAATTTCACTCCTTCCGTATAAAAAGGAAGATATAATTTTTGTAATTTTTTAATCTAGTACTTGATACAATTGTATACACTTGATGAGTTCTCTTTTTATTATATTATAATATATATTTAATAGAAAAAATAAAATATTGATTGTTCCAACATTTTCATTATATTTTTTAATGTTATAGCGTTGATAGAGCCTTTGTAATAAATTAAATTCCACCAACAGGCATTGTAATGGTTGGAGATAGGAGTTAAATTCATCTTAGAATAGGCTTCATTTATTTCCATGTAGAATCAGGCAAGTTATTGACATTTTTCTCTATGGTAGTGCCAATAACCCGTGATAGTGCATTATGTGCAAATTCACATATTTAGCACTTTTAATGCATTTGACACTTTTAAATGGCTCTAATGGCCAACTTGCAATGATTTGGACCTTATAGGTATTTAAAAAAATCTCATCTACACCTAGGATCCTCAAGTGACCCCCAAGGTGCACTTCTAGCCTCCACATGCCATCACGACTTAAATTATTGATCCTTTTACAAAGGATTTACATACCAATCAAAACATTATTAAAAGCATAATCAAAGGACCAAATATGGTCTTATTACAATTCAAATGACCCATCATGGTCATGTTTGTCTTTGATCAATGACCTCTTGGATCGCCTCCAAAATGTACAATACTTCACTAAGATTAACCTTAAGTTAGGATATCAAGTTAAGGAATTTGGAGAATATTTTCTTATGTGAAGAAATTTGGGTTGGAAGGCATTGGGAAAAGAACCAATACTTTGGTTAACCCCTGATGCACTTTTGATATATTGTGTGTATAATATATATGATATTTTATTTTGATTTACAAACTAGTATATTATCTGAATATCTTTCTTTCTTGCCACAATAGTTCTGATTTTGAGGTGGAAGACTATAGTTCGACATCATTTTGCTTAGTTTATGAAGGTTATAGACCGAAGTTTCCAGGAACCAATTTTTTTCCTATGAAGAAGGATCATGTCAGATAATCTAAGTGAAGAACAAAATGGGGAGATAATCACTAGATTGTGGTCTAACCTCAAAAGAAAAGGCGATGGAAAATGTTATTGTCCATGAAAAATTTGTAAGGGCTTAAACACTAGAAGATTGCTAATCAAAATAGCTAAGAGACATTTTAGGGAGAATGGTCACATTGAAGGGGGGTTTGATTATCATCCATTGGTAAGTTTTTCATTATATATTTTTAACAATTAATATACATATGAAATACACTTGATGTTGAGATCATTATCATGGTTAATTTATATTCATCATTTTTATATAGGTCGACCTCCCTGGGGAAGTATGTGATATGGACCATGGAGATGAGAATATGAAGAATATGGTTTTGGAAGTGGAGGATCATGGAGGTGCGAATATTGGATCTAAAGATTATGATCCCATGGAAGATGACGATCATGCACCAGATAACACATTTGAAGATGATGGTACTAATACATTGTTCCATGACACATTTGGTACTAGCACAACTGATGATGATGATCAAGATGACATTGATGTCATCCATGATATAGCTCTACTTGAGAAGGCAAACATGACCCTTTACGAAGGCTCCCAAACAACTCTTCTCTCTAATGTATTGTTGTTGTTGAACTTGAAGGTTGTGAATGGTTTATCCAACATAACAATGTCACGTATGCTAAGGTATGTCATAGATGTCGTTATAGTCAATAAAGGGTGAAACATGTACCATAAATATTGTTAATGTTAACAACTTATATTTTTTTCCATAGATTGATAGGTGAGTTTTTGTTACCACCATCGAATATTCTCCCTCGCTCATACCGAGAATTATGTGCCACTATGAAAGATATTGGAATGGAGTATCAAGAAATAGATACTTGTCCCAATGATCATATTATTTATCATAAAGAACATGAATTTACAAAAGAATGCCCTATATGTCATATGAGTAGATATCGAATAGATCAAATAACAAAAAAGGTGCCTCACAAGGTTCTTTGTTACATTTCCATTATTCCACAATTGCAAAGATTTTTTCAGGTGTAGTAGTTTGGCACATTTTATGGATTACCATTCATGCAATAGGAGTCAAGATGACATTATTTTAATGTCTACGGATGGTTCAGAATTTACAGACATAGAGGCAAAGTGGCTGCACTTTAAAAAAGAACCTTGAAATCTTAAGCTTTCATTAGTAGCGAATGGTGTCAATCCATTTGGAGAGATGAGATCTGTTTACTCTACTTGGCCTATTTTTTTCATCATTAATATAATTCCTCCATGGATGTCAGTAAAGATGGAGCACATTATGTTGGCAATGATTTTTCCAGGTATTTTCTCATTTAACAGTTATCTGCATGCAATTATAAAGCTTGTAGTAAAATGGTCACAATAATTATGTAATGTTGTTGTTCATTCAACTAGGTAAGTACCAAGTTAAAGATATGAATGTATATATTGAGCCTCTTATCAACGAGTTGCTGGAGTTATAGAATGGTGTCACTATGTATGACATCTCTAGACCAATAGGACAAAGACAATTTCAATTCCATGCAATGTTTGTATGGACAATACATGACGCCCCAGGGCTAACACATTTTTTTGGTATGTTATGGTGAATTCAAGTTGCACATGATAATTATAATTATGAAAATTAACATATTTAATCCAATTGTATCATTATCATGTTGGTCTTCAAATAAAGAGAAAATTTTCATGTCCTGTTTGTGGTCCAAAGATGAAATCTCGTCATTCAAAAAGTTTAGCAAAGCAAGTGTTTGATGAGTATAGGAACTTCCTCCATAGAAATCATAAGTATCGAACTACTAAAAAATATATTTTCAATAGGAAAGAAGAGACTACATGAAAGCCACAAATAATGACAACTCACTTATGGAAGTTGGCATATAATAGAATTAATCGTCAAGGTACTACCATTCCACCTAATGGTTTATGTTTGGAATTTATATATTTTTATTGTATTTTGTTTGTTGATTATGTAATTGATGATCATGAAGGTCGTCAAGGAAATACTACTGAGCACCTTCCAAAGGGACTAAAAAGTTATCCCAGATAATTTAGTAGGTTGCCCTACTACAAGCAGCTACAAATTGTGCATTTGTTTGATACTATGCATATTGGAAAGAATGTAATGGTGAAATTGTGGAAAATATTGGATGGAAGGCATGACAAATAAAAAAATTATCAAAATTTGTAGTGACATTAATGAATCTAATCATGCAATGAAAACATTTATTGATTCAAATAATGATGGAGACTGGATTAATATAAGTGCCCTTCCTTGGTTTTCAACGGAGCAGCAAAGTGATGCCATAAAAGAAGTGATACAAAAAATTTGATTTCCCACAAGATTTGCTGCGAACATAAATAGTCTCATATCAAAGAAAAGTGAATTTGGGCATGGGTTGAAAATGCATGATTGGCATACCTTCATCAAGGTAAGTCATGTTCTTTTGTATTTACAATATATTCATAAACTACATGTACATCTCATTGTATTATGTGACAAAAGAATGACATGATTATCTTATAATTGTTTTTGTACATGTTACCCCTATCTCTCTTAGAGAAATTCCATAATAACATCAAACAAGTGATATATGATCTTGGAAAATACATGAGGTAAGCACTGATATCTATTCAATTTGTTGTATATATTTATTAAATTCACAATTTGTTTTTCTTGTTATGTAATAAATTATAAAGTCTTGTATTTATATATTTTTATGTCTTGAATGTCTTGTAGGTGGTTGTCATGTAAATAAATCCATAAAGAAGATATAAGATATTGGAAAATAAGAATTTCTCATCTAATGTGTGAAATGAAAAAGTGTCTACCTTCAACTTTTTTCAATGCACAAGAACACTACCTCATACACCAAGTTGAGGAGATTGAATTGTGTGGATCTATACACACTCGGTCAAGGGGGATGGCTGAGAGGCACTTGAAATTTTTGAAGGCTTTGGTTCGACAAAGAGCACGTACAGAGGGTTCTATGGTGGAGGGATATATGGTATACTAGACTATGGTGTACATTACTGAATATCTTCCTAAGCTTGCAACAAAGATCCATATGGATCACATTTGGGATCTCGACACCATTAGAAAATTTGAAGGGGAGTACTTGGTGGGGAAAGGTATATTGAGGAAAGTGAGAGGTAATAAATTATAAGATTTTTTTGTAGTTAATTAATTCTTAATCTTCAAAATTAATTGGTTGTAATTCATCTATTTTTTGTATATTTGGTCGAGAGTGAGATGCAATACATTTATATATTACAAATAATCAAGATTGGATGACGGTATGTATTGAATGATGTCATAATTTTGGTCGCACATTAACATGGCAAGCTATATCTTCATTGATTAAATAAGCTCATCATAATGGAGATTCCAATGTTACACAAAGGGAAATAGATTTAGCATATGGTTTAAGAGATTTTCAAGTACATATAAATTTTTTAATCATCCATACGCTTATTAATTCCTGATGCAATAGTTTTTACATGTTTGACATATTATTGCAGGTCAAACACCACAAGTCTATGTTTTGCAATTGTCATGAATTTTGCATCAAAAATTTGGATGACACAAAGAAAACTTGTGATCCTGGGATGAGTGCAGTCTTTCAGGTGACTAATATTTCATCTAGAAATGAATTACATCCTCGAGAGTCTCAAAATTTCTACTATGGCATTTTGGATGATATACTTGAGTGTGACTTTAATTCCATCAGATTAGTTCTATTCATTGTCAGAAGGTATAGGCTACGACTTAATCAAAAGGATCCTGATAGAACTATTATTGAACATGACAATGGATTTCCAATGATTAATACAAGGTGGTTTGAGCCAATTGGGGATGAGCCCTATGTTCTTCCAAGACAATGTGAGCAGTTATTTTACTCAGAAGTTCCACATAAACTGGGTTGGTTGTTTTTTGTTAGACATGATCCAAGAGGAAGGCCAATAAGGTATAATGTGATGGAAGAAGAAGATTATAAACAAGTAGAAGATGATGATCATGGTCAACACTTAGTCAATGATGTTCTGATGCAACTTTTCTTGAAGAAGAAGAAGAAGAAGAATATGATGATGATGATGATGATGATGATGATGATGATGATGCTGATGACGATGATGATGACGATGATGATGATGATGACGATGATGAGGATGAGGATGATGATGATGATGATGATGATGATGATGATGATGATGATGATGATGATGATGATGAAGATGAAAAAAATGATGGTGGTGGTGATGATGTCGACAATGATGATGATCATGGTAATGAGTTGGATGAAGAAGAAGATCAATGAAATTAATGAAATGTACAGTTATGTGATCACTTATTAATCTATTTAATATTTTTTTCTTGATATAAATGTACAATTATGTGATCAATGTTGAATCTATTTAATACTTATTTCTTGATAGAAATTTATAATTATGTGATCAATGCCTAATCTAATTAATTCATGATTTACCAATTAAAAGTGATTTTTTTGAAAGTGATTTTTTACATTCTTGTTCTAACCATGTCCTTATTCTCTATTCTAAATGCATCGATATTGCCTTTATGGTTTATGATGTAACCCCTTTGGTGAAAATCCTACACAATTCCACATAGACATGACATGTTCCTTAAAAGACTTTTAATCTCACAACAGTTGAAAAACATAAATGTAGGCATCATGGTCACAATTCTTTGGAGACACAACATAATTGAGTGGTATTATACCCAGATAATGCAATGCAGCCACTACTCCTCTAGTTCAATGTTGACACTTTAAAATAGAAAAACCATCCTTATCTATGGTTTTTGGACCCTACAACGTCAAATTTGAACTAGAGGTGTAGTGGTTACATTGCATCATCTGGGTATACCACTCAATTATGTTGTGTCTCCAAAGAATTGTGACCATGATGACTACATTTATGTTTCTCAACTGTTGTGTCCCAGGACCCCTTATGACCCTTTACGACCCTTAAGAATACATATTAGAGGTATTAAAGTGTCGTAAGGGGTCATAATATTGTCCTAGGAGGGGCCAGATGAGTTTCCACCTTCACATGGTTGGCCCTATTAAGTAGAGAATGTTAAACTATTCTTGAAACAAAGAGAAGCTCAAAACATATTCCTTGAAATGAAATCAATACCAATTCCTTATGGGAAATCCATATATTAGGCATACCAAGTGTTATTGTTCCCTTGTTCATATTAACACAATCTTTACATTGAATTGTCATTTCATGACATTGAAAAGCATGATAGGCTCTAATATCCAATGAAACTCTTATCCCAAGAGTTGTTGTGGTCTTTCCTCCTTTCAGCTTTTGGATCAATCTGAAACTTAGGGAGAAAAAAGTACCCTAAAGTGGCCTTCTTTCTCACACTAGCTGAACCTGCATCCACACAACTTATTAGAAGAAAAACTCTGAATTGTTGACTACCCTTGTGTAGGATAGTGAGAAGGCTTTAAGATTTTTATCTCTGATCCATTTCTTAGATAGGAGCTCTTCCTGACTACCCCTACTCCATTTCTATGTTTCTTCTTAACAATAGGATATTTGATTGCCCCAAATTGCACAAAGTTCAAATCCAAAGGCTCCTCTCCCTTAGGACTATCATAATTGCTACTTGACTACAATTTCTTATCACAACCAGTATAATTTTCTCCTTCCACTTGACTTCTTCACCAAAACACAAAACTATGGAATCAAATTGTCTTCCCAATAAAGGACTCAATTTATACCTTTGCTCTCTTTGATGAACTAGATAGGTGTTTGTGTACCCATCATGTACAACTCTTCTTGAACATTTACATGATCTTCCAAGTATTAAATCTCCATAACTCATACGCATAACATCACACAAAACCCTTTCATAAAATCCTCCAATAGAAAACACAATCATAACTTGATCCTTAACCAATGAATTCAGATTTGTATCAACCCAAGTTGCATAATAAGGACTAGAATGTGGAAAAACTTTCAAATGCAACTTGTTAACAACCTCATATGAAACCAAATTGTGACATGTACCTAAATCAATTCAAAACCCTCCAATACTTCAAATGATTCAAATGTGTGTAGTTACCTTCCAATGGCCAAAGGTGATAGATATAGTATATTTGTGCAATATTCAAAGGGTTTTGGAAATTTATTCGGTTTGTTCCTATACCCAACACTCCAATCTCCTTCAATTCCAAGACAGACCTAATTGCACTGCTTATATCCATGTAGCAAGCTTCACAAAACCATAACTTGAAATATTCCAAATGCACTACACAATCTCTTGTCACTTTCAGACACCCATTAATGCATACAACCTCCTACCCCAAGCATTCACTATGTTTCTTTGGACCAATGTCTCTGGTCTAGGTCTGTACCCTATCACTTGTCATGAAAATGGGAAAATTAACAAAGGAAGTACCCTCCCAACAATTCCCCAATACTCCAAACTCTAGACAGTCTCTTCTTATGTTATAAATATCAAAAATCTGAGAGTAATTACACTCAAACCTCCTGCAACAGTAAAAGCCCCAATTTGGTGTTACTAAGCCCTTAATTCTAGGGCTTCCCAAATCTCTTCCTTCCAAGGACTTCTAGACTCAATTGATGGAGTCTAAACCTTCACATACACATATAGCAACATTCCAAATCATAAAATGGACTCCTTATTCACACCAATTTGCTACTGCAATACACTAGCAACCATTTCCATCAACTTTCCTGCATTGTCACATGGTGATCACCCTTGACTCCCTTTATTCCTACACATTACTGATCACATACATATAGATACATGTTAAGAAGATTCATTCCATGAATATTAGGCCTCTATGTTCATGGAATGACCATTCTCCCTTCCTAGATTCCTAAAAATAGTAAAAGAAATGTCAAAATCTAAAGACCATCAACAACAAAAGCCTACAATTGGATTCAAATTTGTTCAAATTTCTTTAAAAAGTTCATGGTTAGTCTCTTGATGCTTATATTTACACAAGAATCAATCTAGATCATACTTATCCAACTCCAGATTTGTACAACTCCAGATCTCTCCCATACAACAGTCCATACAACTCCAGATCTCTCCCATACAATGGTTGATTTCGAATACAAATAGTTACTAAGTAACCATATCAACCAATTTTGGGTGGTTTTGTTCATCATTAAAATCAAAATCAAGTCCTAAACTAGTTTCCCACTAAAAAACCATATAGTCGTTACATCCCATATTTTGATTTTTTTAAACTTTGGAAATAACTTAAAGTTAATTAAAACTTGAAAATTATAAACTCCTAAGGTCTTAAAAATCCTTGGAGAATTATTATAAGCACACCTAACCTCTAAGAAATCCCTTGACTCCCTTGGACATTATTGGTCCACTTACAAGCAATTTGGGCCTTTAGGCCATTAACACAATCTTTACATTGAACTATCATTTCATGACATTGAAAAGGATGATAGGCTCTAATATCTTGTAATTGATATGTTTTCCACTCATAGAATCTTTATCCATCTCCTTTTCCCTCTTATCTTCATTTAATGTCTTCGAGGTCTTCATGGTCTTCATGGTCTTCATGTCTTGATTGGTTGTCCTTGGTTCCCCTGCACCATCCTCCCCACCTCCAATGAAACTCTTGTCCCAAGATGTGTTGTGGCTTTTCTTCCTTTTATCTCTTGGATCAATCTTGAACTTAGGGAGAAAAAATTCCCCTAAAGTGGCCTTCTTTCTCACACTAGCCCAACCTGCATCCACACACAACTTATTAGAAGAAAAACTCTAAACTATTGACTACCCTTGTGTAGGATAGTGAGAAGGCTTTAATACTGTTATCTCTGATCCATTTCTTAGATAGGACCTTTACATGAATTCCCCTACTCCATTGCTATGTTTTATTTCAATATTATGAAATTTTATTACCCAAACTTGCACAAAGTTTAGATCCCAAGACTGTCATAATTGCTACTTGACTGCAATTTCTTATCCCAACCAGTTTATTAATAAATTTTCTTATATTTTCATTCTTCCTAATTATTTTTTAATCATATGTTTTGTGTAGAAGGATGTTGTAATTTATACAACTTTTGGATCCCCAAATTATATTGTACCTGAGGTATAAAAACAAGACTCTTTGAATAATTTCAACAATTTGTACAATTCAATGCCCCTGAAATCTTGGTTTCTGATATTATGGTTTTCACGGTTTGTAGATTTTCAATGCACAGTATTCTTTTCCTTCTTGGTTATCTTTTGGATCCAGGAGACTAATTGCCAAGATATTAGTTCCTAGACCAAAGAGTGTATGTTGTAAAATTCTCCCTAGATTTCATTCTGTAACATTTTAATTGCAACTCCTTTTTTAATTCATTTTTTAGTTTCCTGAACCGATACAATTTTTTTTGGGTTGTAGAGGATATCAATAGAAAATATTTATGAAGATCCACAGTTTAAGAATGACAACAACAATCCTTTGAAACTTTCAGGATGATGAGGACATTACTTTCGATGATACACATCCTGACTCTGGCAACATAGAAGTAAGCATCTTCTTATTGTATTTGTTTCTTTTTACCATCTAAACTCTTTAATACTAGTACAAATTAATTCTATCATGCTAAGAGAGATCAAGAGATCCTATGCATTGTAATAGGTTTGATTGGAAAAGTTTCAAGAGGGATCAAGAGATCCTATGCATTGTAATAAGTCCTAATTGTAAGTCCTAGGTATCCTATCCATTGTAATAAGTCCTAGCTGTAAGGCCTAGTGACCTAGGATGAGTTATGAATCCTATGGCTAACTATGGTCAATTGGAGATGGGTTGGGTAGTTGTGTGTTAGGAGAGGTTGAATTGATGTTTTTAACATCACATCTTGTATAAATCAACCTTGGCTAGTGTTAGATGCCTAGATTTGCACCCTTTATCCAAGCTCTCGTAGTATTGGTAATCTAGTGTAACATGAGAATCATCTCAAGTTTGTGGGACCTTTTACTAACCAAGATGAGACCTCCAGATTCTAGGCCGTTTCCTCTTGATATGTCACCCAAATTTGCTTCTTAACAGGAAATTAAATTCTTGAGGGAAAAGGGATAGAAGGAATGCATGAAAGGGAAATGACTGAAAGCAAATTATCCTACTAGGTGATACACCGAAGGTGACCTAAATCATAATGTATTATGATCTCAGCATGAAAACCTTGGAATAGAAGAACACAACTTCCCAGATAGGTTTGCATAAGTATTTCATAGAGAGGCCCAAGACAAACAGAGGTTATTCAGGGAAAGAAGTGATTTCACAAACAATAGCGTATTTACTATAAGTAGACACGGACTATGACCTGCAAACAGACATCCAATTTTGCAATTCAGCATAGAAATGAGACAAAATGATAGGGGACTGTAGAATATCCACAAACTCATCTAAATCAAATCATCCATAGTAGTACACACTATTGCAAAAGAAAGAGGGCTCAAAGACTCCAATGTTTCACCAGAAATCACTCAATATATTCTAATTTAGTAAGAGAGATTTAGACAAGGAAACCCAGGGACAGAAAAGATGTCACAAAAAGCCTCTGCAATATCTAAACATCAATGAAAGATTACAAACTAAAGAAACTAGAGGGAAAAAAGAATGTCACGAATAATTTCCAAGTCAGAAAAACTCTTCTTTCTAAAGCTCTCAAAATTGATATATATACTCCCCAGCACACAGTGTTAGAGTTGTCATATTATAGCTAATAATTTATTTATTTAATTATTAGTCTATTATAGTCTACACTTAAGTTAAACTTAGGCATCTTATTATTCTTTAGGGTTTTCACCTTTAGGGTTTCGGTATCCTTTTATAAGGATTCCCTCTTTATATTTTACTTAATTCACTTATTGGGAGAATAGGGTTTTACCTATTCTAACATGGTATCAGAACCATCTTACTGCTCGCTGTTCGTGTTTTGTCGAAGTGTTTTAGAAGCTAGAGTTTTTTCTATTTTTTCAGAAGCCTTTTATGTGGATTTAGGGGGGACCTTTGTTTCTAGTCATTTTGGGCTCAAATGAACATCACCGTTGCGCGCAGAGTACCCAAAAACCCCAGAATCCATATAAAATTTGTCCATTTTGGACAACTTATCTTGGAGACAAAAAAAATTTGGTTTCCAGTGCCGTACAAGCATGAAAACTGAGAAAAAATGAAAAAAATATATTTTTTTCATTGTTTTATGCGTTTTAAAAAACACAGCCAGTGGGTTTAGAAGGGTGCCACCGCCAGGTCACCGGCACTCCACCATCGCCAGTCACTGCCCGGCCCCCACCCTGCGGGCTCCGCTGGCCCCTCCAGCCCCCACCA
>MU223155.1:679413-731705 GCA_018584345.1 Thuja plicata
CGCCACCAATCGCCCTCCGCACAGGCCCACTACCGCTCTGCCTGACAGGTTTGTTAGCCCTGCAGGCCCTTTTTTGCTGGCCGACAGTCCTATGAGTAACCAGGAGCTTTTCTCCAGCCCCCTGCACACGCCATGCGCCCAGGGGCTTATTTTTTTCAGCCCCAGGGGCTTTAAATTTTCTTTTTAGAGCCTTTCTGACCTCCTGGCACTATTCTTGCTCTATTTGGAGCATACGGAGGTATTTTTCTGACTTCCTTATATTGTCTAAAAGCTCTTTTTGAGCTCTTTCTGATGATGGAGGTTGGGTTTTGGGTTCTGCCATTTTGACAGTGTTTTTTGCTGTCAAAGTCTAATGTCTACTTTTTACCTTTTGGGAGACATATCTTGCTCATCTGGACTCTATTTTGGAAAACCAGATATCATTGAAAAGTTGGTTCTATGAGTTATTCAGTTACAAGGGTCTTTTTTCTAGATTCTACTCTAGGTTCTTTCTCCTCTAAGTTTTTCTCTTTTACACTCTGGCGGATTACTTGGGTTCTATAGGTCCTGGGATCTCTTCTTCTGTTCTTCTGGCTCACTCTTCTATCTGACTTCTGAGCATTGTATGCTTCTCTTCTGTAGCATTCCTTTTTCTATGAATGCACTAAGATAAACTGCCTACTTTTGCATATCTGGGATTTCGAGCACCTTGTGTTTGTTTGTACTCACACTCAATTATAAAATGCCATGGGGGGTTATGATGTTTTTCCTTTTGTGCTCATCCACCTTTTTCAAGTGAGTGTACCTTCCATGACATTAGCCCATGTTGTGTGTCAGTGACACTACCCTTTTTCCTATGCTTGTACTTTTGTTGCATTGTTGGTGTTCCTAATTCCTCTTCCTGCAAATGTTTCTGGCATTGCATTTCAGTGTTCCTATCACCCCTCTCCCTGTTCAGCATTATGGGGGGTTCACATGTTGGCTCTAATGCTTCCTTGTTTCAGTTGAGTGATTTACGTATTTAATTTTTGTTCCTATGTACTAGGCAGATGCAGTGGCTAGGTACCTATGCATTTCAGTGAGATGGATCATCTACTATATAGACACTCATTCATTCCTACTTTTGGAGGTCACCTCTTCAATTGATCAGCTCTTTAGACTTTGTCTTCTCTACCTGATCATGCACTACTTCAGTGGGGGTTCTAGCAGTTTCTTCTGATAGTGTTTGCAACTTCTTGCTTCAGAGATGCTTCTTGCTCTTTCTTGTTCCTTTATTTGGGACTTTCCCTAGATTGGAGGCTTTGTTTCCTTCATCTAGTTTATTTCTTGTACTTGGGTACCTGATCAGGCCTAGTTGTCGGGACCCATAGTTCCTTTCATGCATTTTGTTTACATGCATCTGTTAGTCCTTGTTGTTTAGCTTCTCCCTAAGTTACACTTAAGGGGGGGTGTTAGAGTTGTCATATTATAGCTAATGATTAATTTATTTAATTATTAGTCTATTATACTCTACACTTAAGTTAAACTTAGGCATCTTATTATTCTTTAGGGTTTTCACCTTTAGGGTTTTGGTATCCTTTTATAAGGATTCCCTCTTTGTATTTTACTTAATTCACTTCTTGGGAGAAGAGGGTTTTACCTATTCTAACACGCAGGCTTGGGGATAATCTGATCTTGTTAGGGTTACAATTGATTACAATAGGATTTTTTTTTAGAAACCCTAACACTGTCAGTTTCATTCATAAATGCATTCTAGAAATATCCTTGATTGATCTGATATAACTTCTGAAGTCTTCCTACCATCATCAATTTTGCTTCTACAAAGTCAGCCGATCTATCTACCTCTCTGCAAGTTGGTTCTGCAATAACTTTTGAGATCAAATATTTGAATTTCCTCTGAATATTTAAATTCTAACGGTCGCAAGCGACGCAGATTTTCTGTATTAACGGTTGAGATTTCAATATTTTAATATTTAAAATGTAGCCACTAGATCATTTTATTTACTTGGGCAATGCCTCATAACCTTGGGTTAATACTTTCTCTTTGCAGCTAAGCCTCCCAACCTTTCTGCTAACCCTGGCTTTATCATGAGATTACATGACAAGCATTAAAACTTCTTTAAACTGGGCAACAGTCACCAAGTCTCTATTTCTTGATAGAACATTCCCTTTTAATCACGAGACCACCTGACTAAAAGGTTGTTAGCCTAACTCATCTCTGAACTCAAGTCACACCTGTAGGCAGGAATTACACTGAGTTGTGTGATCTCCAGGTCCTTTACCAACTCCAGTTTGCATTAAGAGATTACCCGACTCCCCTCCAATCATTGTCCTATCCAATGATCATTGCTGAGTCTCCTGATCAAAATGGGAAATGCTTTTCTTTCATAAGATCATGAGACTAGCGATAATTGGGGTCACTAGATGATTTGGAATATTCTATTTTTATTTAGAGACTTATGCAAGGTATAGATGCGCACATGAGAATTTGAAGAACTTAAGTCGCCCAAAAGGTGATAAGGATTTAGAAAAGATCTCAAGTAACTAGGGTTACATAAAATACATAGGTTTTTTCAACATTTAGATTATTTGCATGGGCAAGGGCAAACCAGGAACTGAACAGATATGCAGAGGACATGACCAAAACAAGAAACCCAAAGTCTTTTCACGGGTTGGGCTCAACCCATGTGGGAGCCTCATTTTACTCCACCTATAGCCAATTTTACTAGATGAGGAAAATTGGGTAACATTCTTGGTGATTTCTACAGGATGTCTGCCTGATAGACATTGAGAACCAATAGCCTTTGATATCCATTAGGCATAGAGTCATTATTTGATCAAAAATAAACTTAGAGGAAGATTGAAATCAGAAGGGGAAACAACTGACTATGCACAAGCACTTTTAAGGAAAGCAAAAAATTAATCTAGAAAGTAGGAACAAAGCGGGCAAATCATCTACAATATTCACAAGGAAGGACAAACCTCAAAACAAAGTTTCAAATAGAATCCATTTACCAAAATGGGCAAAGGAACTCCTTCAAGAGATGATAGATGGAAATCATTATGTTCTTTGCACTCTGTGATGATGAATGGACCTCCCTAGAAGGAATCAAACTTAGTATGTCTGCCAAGCTTTGATTTGAATTCATCCCATTTGAGGACTATATCTCCAATCTTGAAATTCCTAGCCCTGGCTCTTTTGTCAAAGCTTTTCTTTGTCTGCATTTGGTGGAATTCCATATCCTTCACGGACTTATCTCTGTGTTCTTCTAGTTCCATAATCTGAGCATACCTAATCTGTAAAGGATCTCCTTCTTCAAACAAGACATACTAAGTAGCTAGGTCCAGAGCTGGTAATTCAGTTAAAATGGACAACTTAGCCTCCTTTCCATACACTAGCATGTAGGGAGAATTTCCAATGATCTTCTTTGGGGTAATCTGTATAATCACAATGCAGATGTTAGCTTGGTGTACCAATCTCTTTGGTTATCTTGTAGGGTTTTCTTGATTATCCTAATCAAGTTCTTGTTTGTTGATTCTGCCAAAGCATTACCCTGAGGGTAGTAGTTCAAAATTTTATTTAAATAAACACCATGTTTGACTACCCATTCAGTCACTCTCAGTCCTATAAATGCTAATGCATTATCTAAAATAATAGAACTAGGGACACCAAATCTATGAATTATGTCATCATAAAAGCTTAGGATAGCATTCTCATTTGCTTCCTTCAATGCCACCACCTCCATCCATCTAGTGAAATAATCTATTGCAGTAATCACCTATTTATGAATTGTACTTGATGGAGGATTGATCATGCCAATGAAATCTATGCCCCATCTCATGAAAGGTTGCTCTACTCTGATGGGTTGAAGGGGCAAGGCTGCAAGTTTCTCTTTTCCTGAGAAAATGATACATTTGGTGCATTTTTTTATGTGATCATGGCTATCCTTAAAGATGGATGGCCAATAGTATCTAGCTCTCATGATCTTAAAAGTAGTAGTCCTAGGAGAGAAGTGACCTCTAGAAGGTCCATCATGAAATTCAAATAGGACATCTATTATCGTCTCTGAACCTATGCATCTCAAAAGGACACCATTGTGATCTTTTCTAAAAAGAATGTTATCTATCAGCACAAAAGGAACATATTGTAACCTATAGTACCTTCTTTTTTCTGGATTTAGATCCACAGGGCATTCCCCTAATTTTAGATAATGGATCATGTTAGGAAACCAACCCACTTCCTTGGCATGATCTTCTATTGAATGCATGATTAGGGATGCATCTATTTTCTCTGATCCCTTTGAACTCTCATCCTCTATTAGATGCTCACAAAGACATCTTCCTCTTACTAACTTGGTGACTTGGATATTAATGTCATATTCCATGACCTTAGTAATCCAACTAGCTCTTTTTTCATTTAGGTCCCTGGAAAGCAAGAATTCCTTGACACTAGGTGTTAGAGTAATCATTAGTTTGCTTATTAATTAAATCATGTTGATTTAATTAGTTAAGTTATTACTCTATGATTAAGTTTCACTTAGGCGCTTTATAATTCTTTAGGGTTTCACCTTTAGGGTTTTGGTATCCTTTATAAGGATTCACCGCTTTGTATTTCTTCAAGCAGATTGTAATTCATTATTGTTGATAATATAGAAGCTTTTTTGTCAACATGGTTTTCCAGTCTCTGGCCTTTTGGCCGCCATAACTATTTCTTCTATCTTCTATCTTTTGCTTCTGTTTATGTGACAGTCATGCATGCAGGTGGTCTTGGGAGGATTTGAGTTTATCAAATCCAACATGGTATCAGAGCTTTCCTGCTATTTGTTGTTCCTATTTTGTTGAAGCACAGAGGGTTTCAGAAGCTTTTTCAGTGTTTTCTGTTGGATCTGGGGGGTCTTTGTTTTTTGAGCCACTTTGGACCAAAACCGTCCTCACGATTGCGTCCAGAAGGCCCAAAAATCCTAGAATCCATATAAGACTCGTCCATTTTGGACACCGGGGCCTCTGGAAAAAAAAATTTTGCCCTACAAGGGCCCTACGGCACGGTTTTTGAGGAAAAAAAAAAATCATTTTTTAATACTTTTTTAAGCGTTTTTATTATGCTGTCAGTGCTTTTCACCGGGCACCACCGCCGCACCGCCTGTGCGCTGCCTGCGCGCCACCCCGGCTGACTCCACCACCGGCCCCGCCAGCACCTTCCGCTCTGCCGCCTCTGTCGCCGCCGGCCCCTACTGCCGCCGTCGGCTCCTTCCGCCCTCCGTGGCCCCCGCCACCTAGTGCCCATCGTGGCCCCCGTCGCCCGACCTCCGCCCCACCCGGCTTCACTGTGCATAGGCACTGCTCCGCCGGCTGTGCACCCTGTTCTCGCCGCTCCACCCAGGCTTCTCCGCCCCCAGCGCCGCTCCGCCGGTGGCGAGATATTTTAAGCCCCCGCAGGCCCCTTCTACATAGCGGTGGTCACATCGGTGACCAGGGGCTCCGCCCCAGCCCCCTGCACGCACCATGCGCCCAGGGGCTAGTCCCCTTTCAGCCCCTGGGGCTTATTTTTGACCTTTTTGAAGTTTTTGGAGATACCTGGGCCTTTTTTGTGATATCTGGAGCATACGGAAGTATTTTTTGGACTTCTTTATATCGTCGAAAAGCTCTTTCTGAGCTCTTTCCTATTATGGTGATTAGGATTTTTGGGTCCACTGTTTCAATAGCATTTTGTTCTGTTGAATTCTGATGTCTTTTTTTGCCTTTCGAGAGTCATATCTGGTTCATCCGGACTCCATTTTTGGAAAACAAGATATCGTCGAAAAGCTAGTTCAGTGCACTATGAAGTTACAGGTGTCTTTTTTCTAGATTCTACTCCAGGTTTTCTCTTTTCTGAGTTTGGCAGTTTATGCCCTCTGGTGGATTGCTTGGTTCTACAGGTCTTGGGATCTCTTCTTCTGATTTCATAGCTCACTCTTCTTTCTGACTTCTGAGCTTGTATGCTTCTACTGATGCATTTTTGTTTTGTAAACACACTGAGATAAAGTGCCTACTTCTGTATCTCTGGGATTTCAAGCACCTTGTATGGTTTTAGTACTTGCACTCTGTTATAAAGTGCCATGGGGGGTTATGATGCTTATGTCATTTTAGGTGCATCCACCTTTGTCAAGTGAGCATACCTTCCATGACTTTAGCCCATGCTGTGTGTCGATGACATCACCCTTTATCCTGTGTTTGTACTTCTGTTGCACTGTTGGTGTTCCTGTTCTTCTTCTGCAGATGTTTTTGGCATTGCATTTCAGTGTTCCTGTCACCTCTCCCGATTCAGCATTATGGGGGGGTTCACCTATTGGTTCTATTGCTTCCTGGTTCGATTGATTAGCTCTTCAGACATTATCTTCTCTACCTGGTCATGCACTTCAGTGGGGGTTCCAGCAGTCTCTTTTGACAGAGTTTTCAGCTTCATGCTTCAGAGATTCTTCTTGCTCATTCTTGTTCCTTTCTCTGGGACACCTCTTTTCCCTAGATTGAAGGCTTAGTTTCCTTCATCTAGTTTTCTTTCTTGTACTTGGGTACCTGATCAGGCCTTGTTTCCGGGACCCATCTTTCCTGCTTTCTGTAGTAGTTTAGCTATTTTGCTTCTCCCTAAGTTACACTTAAGGGGGGGTGTTAGAGTAATCATTAGTTTGCTTATTAATTAAATCATGTTGATTTAATTAGTTAAGTTATTACTCTATGCTTAAGTTTCACTTAGGCACTTTATAATTCTTTAGGGTTTCACCTTTAGGGTTTTGGTATCCTTTATAAGGATTCACCGCTTTGTATTTCTTCAAGCACATTGTAATTCATTATTGTTGATAATATAGAAGCTTTTTCTGTCAACATGGTTTTCCAGTCTCTGGCCTTTTGGCCGCCATAGCTGTTTCTTCTATCTTCTGTCTTTTGCTTCTGTTTATGTGACAGGCATGCATGCAGGTGGTCTTGGGAGGATTTGAGTTTATCAAATCCAACACTAGGATGGGTTACTTTCAATTGCACCTTGTTGTGGGTTAACATATATCTGAATTTCTTAAGGCTCTTCACTAAAATGAGTACATGTTTCTCCACAAAAGAATATCTCTGCTTGTATTCTTCTAAAACTTTGCTAAAGAAGGCAATAGGTTGTTCCAATCCTTCAGCATTTTCTTGGGTCAATATTGCAGAAATAGCATCTGATCCCCCATAAGCATAAAGGATAAAATCCTTACTGAAGTTTAAGTACAATAGGGTAGGGGCTTCTATTAGAGATTATTTAATGGTTTGGAAACTAGCTTCCCCTCTTTGCTCCAACAGAAAGATGTATTCTTTTTCAACATCGTTGTTAGAGGTCTTAACAGATCTGCAATATTGGGTAAGAAATGTCTGACAAAGTTAATCCTTCCTATGAAAGATTGAAGAATTTTCTTGTGATGTGGTAAGGGTAGCTCTAGGATAGCTACAATCCTTTCAAGGTCTACTATAATTCCTTTTTTGGATATTATATATCCCAATATTTTTCCTTTATGGGCTGCAAACACACATTTCGTAAGATTGAGAGATATCCCAAATTCTCTACACCTTTCAAATATTTTCCTTAGATATTTTATATGGTATGCTGCATGTTTAGAATAAATATTTATGTCATCTAAATAGACCAGTACAAATTTGTACATGAGGATTTTAAAGGCCATATCCATTTCCTTTTGAAAAGTAGCACCTGCATTAGACAAACCAAAGGGCATCTTTTGATAAGCCATGGTCCCCCATTTGGTTGTAAATGCAGTCTTATATTGATCTTCTTTGTGAACCAGGATCTAATTGTATCCTAAATAGCCATCCAATAATGAAAACCTCTCAGAACTAGAGACACATTGTAGGATCTTCTCCATAGAGGGTAATGGATGACGATCCTTTAGGGATTCTCTGTTAAGGTCTCTAAAATCAACACATAGCCTTAACTCACCATTCTTCTTCCTGACAGGAATGAGGTTGGAAACCCAACTGGTATGCTTGATGGGGTAGATGATATGACTCTCTATTAATTTGAGGACTTCTTTATGCATGACTGGTTCTAACTTAGGATTTATAGGCCTTTTCTTCTGGTTGACCGGTTTGGCGTCAGGTTCCAATTCAATGGTATGTTGAGCAAGGGCAGGGTCAAATCCTTTGAGGTCCTCATATTGCCACGCAAAGATTTCACTGAATTCTTGAAATAATCAGGTGTAAGCCTATTCTTTTAAATTATTATTTACCTTCCCAAATTGTAAACTTTTACCTGGTTCTAACCTTAATTGAGTACAATGTTCTTGATGGACTACCAGGCCAACTTTGTTTTTCTACGCTTGGTCATGTCTATTGAAGATAGACTCAAGGGTGACAAGCCCTTTAGGCATTTTATTAGATCTTAGTTGTATCACTTGATCACCATAGTTCTGTAGTAACCTATCTTGGTTATGTTCTGAGAAAATGTCCTCTTATAATAGGAACTGCAGAATTTGTTTGTCACTATCAAACACCTGCCAATTGATATTGTTATAAAGAATAGAAGGTCTGAAAATCACTTTGATATGTTGTTGATCCCTTTCTTTTGAAATACTTATAGGGATATCATACTGGGATCCAACAGCAGCAATTCTATCTGGATTCTGATTCAATTTTCTAGGGATTGTGATGATATTGAAAGCATGGAGATCTTTAATTGCATCCCAAATTTGATGTTTATATGCTCTTATTATATCACTTTTAGTCACACTTATCCCTCTTACTTGGCTGAAAACCAGCTCACTATCACCATATACCTTTAGGGTTCTGATCCCTCTCCTTTTGGCCCATTCCAACCCATTCACTAGGCTCTCATATTCAGCAGTGTTACTTGTGTAGGAGAAACTGAACCTAAAGGCAGCATAGTACTTCTCCCCTTTTGGAGAAACTAGCATTGCACCACCACCAGCACTATGTTTTCTTCTAGCACCATCAAAGTATAGCTCCCAAACTTGGTTGAATTGATCTTCTAAGCCTTTGTTTCCCTTGGAGAGATTTGGCTCTATGCAACCCTCTTCTTGAATCAAATAAGACCCCAAATCGACATCCCAAATAATATTGGCCTGGGCCTTAGAGGGTCTCTGAGATTCTAACTCATCTAAATAGATGTTTGGGATACCTTCTAGCTTGGTGTTTGTTTCCCTGATGATTGGGCAGTCATCATCATCAAGTGCGAGGCAACTTGCGTTAACCACATTGGACACATAGGGTTCTACATGGTGTGTTGCCAATGATTCAAACTTGATAGTGACCTTCGTCCCATACCTTGTATGAAAAATCATGTGTGACCAATCAAAGGAAAGGTACCCCCCTATCTTGGCTATAAATTCCCTTGATAAGCATATGGAAAATAGAGAAGGGAGGTCTATTATGTATATGTCGAGCAGGATAGAGAAATTGGGGCTTGCATGGAGGACTAGAATGGTGTCCTTAGCTACACCTATTGTGTTCACTGAAGAACCATCAAGCTGGGTAACTTTCTTTTGAAAAGGCTCATATTTCAAACCTACTTGATCAGCTACCTTCATAGGCATAACATTGCTAGTAGCCCCACTATCTACCATGCAATTATGTGCCAGATATTTTCCAAAAATTAAAGATACATAAAAAGGGGGTGGTTTTGAGTTCCTACCTTGCACGGTATTAGCCTTGGAGTTGCCACTTGGAACCTCCTCCCTATGATCAGTGTTAACCAATATTGGCTTAACAACCTCTTTTATTGTAGGTGGTTGAGGAATCTTCTCTTCGGTCATTGCTCTCATCAACATTTTAGGTTGTCCTAGAATAGCCAAAGAGTCCCACATAGACATAGTGATATTTTTTTCTTCATATTGTATCATCTTAAAATGGAAGCACTTCCATGTTAAGAATGTTTAGACCTCCTTAAGGGATGTTTTTGACCTCCATCATATCATCCTCCCATTTCTGCATCATCCCCCACTTCCATGCCTGATTAGGACCCTGATTGGGCCTCTCCGGGCACCTTTTACCCCACCTGGCATGTTTTCCAAGGGTTTTGACCCCCTGGGTCAAGGTCAACCTTGACCTTGACCTTGACCTAGGTTAGGGTCAACCTCAACCTTGACCTAGGTTAGGGTCGACCTCAACCCTGACTAGGGTCCCCCTTTTGAATTTGGAAGCCTGTCAGCTGCCAGGGGTCATCCAAAATTCAATTTTCCTGCTTCCCATTCGGTTGTTTTGGGTTTCGAAGCATTGATTCCTAAATTATATTTAATATAGGTCCTCTCCTAGGGGTAAAGGCTTTAATGGAAATTTAATTATCCTATGTTGGTCTCCTTAGAAGATTGTGCCCTAGTTTCATATAAAAGGGAGCCTTCTCCTCTCATTTTCTCTAACCATTATTAAGTAATAAGTGCTAAGGAAACTAAGCATTCAAAACGACATTCAAGCATCCATTATTCCACATATTTCCAAGCTTTTAAGGTGTTTAATTCTTCCTCTTAAGCATTCAAGTTCTCCATTGAAGATCAAGAATTCAAGCTTCCAAGCCTTTGAAGGGATTAGGTTCAAACATTCAAGATTCATCATTCAAACCCTAGATCTAGCCATCACGGTGGTGTGATCTTCCTTCAAGATCCTTTGTGCATCCTCAAGACTCTTTCATCATCTCTTCAAGGTGGATTTCAAGCAGACAATCATGGAGGTTTATTTTTTCTAAATTCCAAGCTTTAATATTTATATACTTGCATAGATTTGAATTATAATTGCATATCTATTGAATATCATAGCTTCATTCTTAGATTCAATTCTACAACTTGCTAGCATTATATACTTTATTGATTTCAAGGTTAATTCCTAAATCATGGTTTGACTAAGGAAAACCCTTCCCCCCCAAGAAACAAACCTCTTTTTCTTGTAGGTATAGGTTCAGGACTACAGATTTGGACTCAGATCTGGATACCCTTTTCAGATTTCTATCAGGTTTCGTGAACAGATTCTCTGTTAGACCTGTGCAGGTCAAGGTCAACATTATTAGGTCAGGGTTGAGATTTTTGGGTCAAGGTCAACCTTTTTCATAAGACAGTGTTGGATCAGAAAAATATATCTGGGTTTTGTTCATCTCTGTGTTCTAGTTCCAGATCATACTTTAATTTTTCTAGAAATAGAGTACAAACCTCAGAAAATAGCATTCTTTGATTTGAAATTCTTTAAGGTTATTACACTTCTCCTATTTCTTCAATTACTATCATATATCATATCTATATATTGAAATAATAGAATTTAAGATCTCCCTCTTTGTTCTCTTTTCTGAATGGTTGATTCATTTGTGCATTAATCCCTCTTTTGGGTTGATCAACTTGGATCTTTCATTTGTGCATTTGGGGATAAAGGTGGAACATCTTATCTTCTCCTTAATCACAATTGCAATATACAATCAATAAAATTCAATTAAATGTAAAGTAGGGTTAAGGAACTCAACACACTCTAAGAAAATCAAACAATAATTAATAAACAATCTCTGTATCCCCTTTTCAACTCTTTACACATATTATCCACTATGTTGAAGGGTATAGTTGTATGTACTCTTTGGTGTATCTTTTCTATGATAGGCTTGACCTCTTTAGAAGGTCAATTTTCTTTTATTGGAATAGTGAGGGCCTTCTTTAGCATGATAGGAGCAAAGGGTGGTGAAGATTCTATAGATGTAGAAGCCTTATCTCCTATTTGTTCCATGTCTTGAGCTCTTCTTTTAGACCTGGTATTGGCAGAAATGGTGAGTTCACCATTCACTCCATTGAAATCTTGTTTCTCCCAATTAAAAAGAGCAGTTTCATCATGTTTTGCCCTTGGTGAGGAGGTGGTTCATTGGAAGAAGCTTCTGATTGGGTAAGTGAGGTGCTTTGAACCATCAGTGCTTGGTGTACCCTCCCATTTAAGCATGTTGTTTGGTTATGGGACTGGTTACAAGGGTAACACCACTCCATCTCTACAGCAAGGTTATTTTGATTTGGGACTACATCCCTAACTGGATTTGTAGAATTGAGGGGGGTAGGATTATAAGTCTGAGATGGTCTTTGATTGTAGTTTTTCCTTTGCCCTTGATAACCTCCTTATAATTAGGGTTTATTATGTTGATATGATTGTCCCTGATTTTGATATTATTGATTGGGACTCTGATTTTTCTTCTAAAGAGGGGGCCTACTCCCCTATCCTTACTTCTTTATACTTATCATCTTGTTACTCATAATCTGCATTAATTTCTTCATCTCTTGCTGATTACTTCTTAATTCTACTAGTTCCTGGGAAGGGTCCTCCCTTACTTCCCCATAACTGGCACTTTCTTGAGGTGTTACAATAGTGGGTATTGGAGGAATTGAAGTTATTTTCAAAGGCATGCTTAGTTGTATGTTAGGGAATATGGGCAAAGGTGGCCTCAGGGCTATCATGCCAGCTTGTATTAAACAGTTCTCTGCCTTGACAGCAATGTCAAAATCTTGAGGTAATGAAGTACCTCCCATAGATTGAATCGTGATAGAAATATTTCTATTTAGACTTCTTAAAAAATATAGGAAGGCATGATCAGCTGATGGTCTTATTGAGGTAGGAATTCTATTCCATGTCTTAAGAAATCTGCTATTGAAGTTTGTCATTTGTTCCTGGGGAGCTCTTTTAATGGTTGTCAGTTGCTCTACCAGAGATAAGTTATCTGATTTATCCTCAAAGTGTTTACTTAGTGCATCTCCTAATCTATCCCATGAATTAATGGAATTGATAGAAAGAGTTCTAAAACATTCTAAGGCCTTACCTTTGAAAGAGGCTGCTAACAGCTTGGTAGCCACATCTTCTTCTGTGATGTTATGTATACTATAGATAGTAGTTACATCTCTTATGTGTTCAAAATTTGTTGTTTGCCCTTCACCTATGAAATCAGGTAGACTTTTAAGCACTACCAGAGGCACATCATGATGTCAAGCAAAGTTCAAGAGGATTCCTTGGTTGAAGGGGGAAAAATCAAATTGCCTCGCCATTGCAAGAGTTGTGACTTGCTGAGTAGCTACTATGAGAGTTGTACTTAAGGGTGGAGTTGAATCTTCTTTTAGTTCCCTAGTTAGGGATCTTCCTCTTCTTCTGGAATGAAAAGGCCAGGGTCTCCTCTCTAAAGTATCAGGTGGTGTAGACTCTACCCTCCTAGTAGGGGGTGCTCTTTGAGATGATCTTCTATAGTTCCTTTTGGAAGGTAGCTATGTGAACTCAGAAGGCTTTGAGCTTCTTGTTTCAACTTTTCTCATAAACTTTGAACAGGACTGGGTCTTCTATTCTTCACCAATGGAGTCACCAGATATACTTGATAGGGAAAACTCTTTAAGTTTTTTATTATGCAACTAGTATATTAGAAGTAGCACAATCTGTGTAAGTAAACTTAAATTGGGGTCCCACCAGGCGTGCCAGAACTGTTAGACACCTAGATTTGCACCCTTCATCAAAGTTCTCATAGTCTTGGTAATCTAGTGTAACATGGGAATCATCTCAAGGTTGTGGAACCTTTTGCTAACCGAGATGAGACCTCAAGATTCTAGGCCGGTTCCTCTTGATATGTCACCCAAATTTGCTTCTTAATAGGAAAGTAAATTCTTGAGGGAAAAGGGATAGAAGGAATGCATGAAAGGAAAATGACTGAAAGCAAATTATCCTACTAGGTGATACACCGAAGGTGACCTAAATCATAATGTATTGACTGATCTCAGTATGAACACCTTGGAACAAAAGAACACAACTTCCTAGATAGGTTTGCATAAGTATTTCATAGAGAGGCTCGAGACAAATAGAGGCTATTCAGGTAAAGAATTTATTTCACAAACAATAGCGTATTTACTATAAGTAGACACAGACTATGACCTGCAAACAGACATCCAATTTTGCAATTCAGCACAGGAATAAGACAAAATGACAGGGGATTGTAGAATTTCCACAAACTTGTCTAAATCAAATCATCCATAGTAGTACACACTATTGCAAAAGAAAGAGGGCTCAAAGACTCCAATGTTTCACCAGAAATCACTCAATATATTCTAATTTAGTAAGAGAGATTTAGACAAGGAAGCCCAGGGACCGAAAAGATGTCATAAAAATCCTTTGCAATATCTAACCATCAATGAAAGAATACAAACTAAAGAAACTAGAGGGCACAAAGAATGTCATGGATAATTTCCAAGTCAGAAAGACTCTTCTTTCTAAAGCTCTCAAAACTAATATATATACTCCCTAGCACGTAGGCTTGGGGCCAATCTGATCTTGTTAGGGTTACAATTGATTAGAACATGATTTTCTTTTTTAGAAACCCTAACACTATTAGTTTCATTCATAAATGCATGCTAGAAATATCCTTGATTGATCTGATATAACTTCTGAAGTCTTCCTACAATCATCAATTTTGCTTCTACGAAGTCGACCAATCTATCTACCTCTCTTCAAGCTAGTTCTGTAATAACTTCTAAGATCATATATTTGAATTTCCTCTAAATATTTAAATTCTAATGGTCGCAAGCGGCACGGATTTTATGTATTGACGAGTGAGATTTCAATATTTTTTATATTTTTAAAATGTAGCCACTGGATCATTTTATTTTCCCGAGCAATGCCTCATAACCTCGGGTTAATACTTTCTCTTTGCCTCTAAGTCTCCCAACCTTTCCGCTAACCCTGGTTTTATCATGAGATTACGCGACAAGCGTTAAAAATTCTTTAAACTAGGTGGCAGTTTCCAAGTCTCTATTTCTTGATAGAACATTCCCTTTTAATCACGAGACCACCCGATCGAAAGGTTGTTAACTTAACTCATCTTTGAACTTGAGTCACACATGTAGGCAGGAATTACACTAAGTCACGTGATCTCTAGGTCCTCTTAACTCTAGTTTGCATTAAGAGATTACCTGACTCCCTTCCAATCATCATTTGATACAATGATCATCGCTGAGTCTCCTGATCAAAATGGGAAATGCTTTTCTTTCACGAGATCATGAGACTAGCGATAATTGCAGTCGCCAGATGATTTGGAATATTTTATTTTTATTTAGAGACTTATGCAAGGTATAGATGTGCACATGAGAATTTGAAGAACTTAAGCCACCCAAAAGGTAATAATGATTTAGAACAGATCTCGGGTAACTAGGGTTATATCAAATACATAGGTTTTTTCAACATTTAGATTATTTGCATGGGCAGGGGCAAAGCAGGAACTGAACAGATATGCAGAGGACATGACCAAAACCAGAAACCCAAAGTCTTTTCATAGTCTAGGCTCAACCCTTGTGGGAGGCTCATTTTACTCCACCTATAGACAATTTTACCAGATGAGGAAAATTGGGTAATAGCTACTTCTTAGGAGTTAGTTTTGCAAGTTTTGCAAAAGTTGTCAACAACTTTGCTTGCAACAAAATTTTCTAATTGCAACTTTTGGAATTGTAAGAAGAAATTACAAATTTTGAATGAAAAGCTGCATTTTATCATGTATTTGACTGTTATTTTTTTGTTCTTGATCCTTTACGGATTCAAATGACTGTGTGTTTGACTTTTATTTTGTTGTGCCCGATCCTCTTAATGTGACTGTCAGATTTGTATAACCAGTAGGTTGCAGACCCAATAACTTTTTATGGGCATTGATTCAGAGCCTATGGTTGGAGGAGGAGACTTATTTAAAGTGTCCCAATATTTTCCAATAGTTTTTTTTGGAAAGGAACCAAATTTAGGGAGTACTTCCTTCTTTAGGTGCTCCAATTAGGCCTCCTAGACATTAGTGAGGATTTCCATGTAAATTGAGTTTGTGAAGGATCCGAGACCTGTCCTCTTGGGAAAAGTGTTGCCCCAACATTTGAAGTAAGGCCATGTATTTTTTTGGTAGTTATTTTGGAGGTTTTTGTCACAAAATCACAAAAGGCATTCTGAAAGGGCTAGTAGAAGACAGTGTCAATTAGAACAGTTTTGAGTTTTGGATTGAATTGCACCAAGGGAGTATTTTGATTGCTTTGAGGGATTTCAAGGGAGTGTTTTGACATGTATGAATGATTCAAAGACTTGGAAACAGATTGGATTGACCTTGTACAACTAAGGTACATTGTAACATTGGTGATACCAACAAAGGTAAAGAGCAATCATTTTATGATTCTAGAGGTGGTTTTGGTAGCAGTAGAGATAGATCTGGTATGGGTTCTAATCAGTTTTTAGGGAGATGTTATAACTATAATGAATATGGTCATCCTTCTTTCAAATGTCTTGAAAAGACAAAAACATCATCATCATCCTCTAGGAGGGTTGCATATGCTCAAGATGAAGAAGTCAGTAGTAGTGCAAAGGAATTTGAGTGTATTGGAGAATTTGGTGAATGTTTGATGATCAAAAAGACTATCTTGAAGACCTCACAAGATCAAGAACCCATTCAAATAAGGAGCCTTTTTAGAATAAGGTGTTGATGTAAAGGTAAATTTTTCACTCTTTTTTTTTGTTTCTGGTTCAACTGATAATATGGTTTCTACTGAAATGGTTGAGAAATTGCAATTGGAATGAATGCCTCATAAGAATCCATATAGAGTTTCTTGGGCCAATGATGATGTTATTTTTCTGGTAAAAGAACAAGCAAGAATATATTTTCAGATTGGTGAATATAAGGAGAGTGTTTTTGTTGGAATTATATTGGAATGATGTACTGAGAGGGGAGGGGTGAATCAATACCTCTAAAACTTTTCTTGGTTAGCCCATTAACCCTTAATCATCATTTTGTAAATTATCTTATCTAACTATTCATCTTTCTTTATGTATATGAAATCATATCATAAGTTCTTTTAGTATGTAACCATAACAGAAACATTCATGAAAATAAATAACACATAACACAAGATATGATATCGCAGAAAACTCCTGTTAGGAAGTAAAAACTGCGGTGGGGATTGTTACCCACAAGACTTCACTATCTGCAGATAACAAGGGGCCAATTAAGGCTTACAATTGGTCACTTTTGATGACCTACCCTGTTAGGAGTATTACAGTGGAGACCTGTTAAGATCTACTTCGTTTGAAGCTTTAGCAACACTGTTAAGTGTGCACTCTGTTAAGAGATTTGTAAAGAACTGTTAAGTCCACCTTCTACAAAAGGATTTTAGATTTGATGCACTTGCTATAATGCAACTACATAAGTCTTTGATCTGATGATGTATGCAATCTCTAATTGATAATAACAGATCAAATAAAGCTTCCTATGTATAAGTAATCATCCTTCCATGACTGAATAATACCTTTGTCTGCTCGTCGGTAGCCTCTATGTGTTCTTGAAAACTGATATGATCTATTTCTAACCTTTGAATGAATTCTACCTTCTGCTCCTTAGATGCTCTTCGTGGCTATCAACAAAAATGACTTCATAACTCACAATTGATTTGAGCATCTATTTATACTAGTTTTTGGCTCAATTCTTGATTCACGCTTTGCAAGTTAACTCTAGATCTAAGGTTTACAACTTGACCTTGATCTTTAGTTAGATATGTTTTAGATCCGTTAGGATGCATTAAAACATTTACATAAATCTTTCTTGACCCTTAAGTTATCATTTAAAAAAAATTAAAACTCTATAATTAGAATTACATTTCTTTATCTAACGTGTAAAACTCAGATCCACTATTTGCGGGTTCTCTAACTGACTGTCATTTCTGACGGTTAGTTTTATTGGTCATCAGTGTTCCTTTCTTGAACTGTTCGTTAGGTATTCCTTTTCTATTTCGTCAGTTTTATTCTCAAAACTGTGTCATCAGGTATGTTCTCAATGTTATGTTATTGACCCGTCGGTGATGTCCTGTTCACTTCGTCGGTGCAACACTTGTCAGTGTTTGTCGGTCAATTCCATACTTAGAATTTTTCCATGACCTTTGTGTTCCATTAGGTATGCTTGTTGTTTTCCAGTAATACTTGTAGTCCATCGGTAATGCTTGTAGTCCACTGGTGATCTCTGTAGTCTGTCGGTGATCTCTGTCAATATTTTTCACTAAGTATACTAATGGAAAAATTAATGTCATCAATCTCCCCCTTTGACATTAGTATCAAAAACTTGATATGTGCAACATAGTAAGTGTATTAGTATGTACACCTGTGTATACTCCTTCCTTAGTCATTTGAATGACTCCCCCTATGTATATACTGGTAAGTGTAACTATATATACATATCCTTATGTACTTTTCTTTTTCTCCTTTTTTGATATATATTGTACCTAACTATATTCCTATATATCTGTTCCTTCCATACATACAATATACATTTCCTTTCCTCCTTTTTTGATTCTAAAGGAAAAGGTACTTACAGCTTGTCAAAAAGGTGGGAATGTGAGGACTTGATCTCCTCCATCATCTTTTCCCATTTCTCCTTCAGCATTTCTAGAGCCATGTGCTCCAGTGATATTCTTACATGTATATCATAGATGTTGTCTACTACAGACATCTTGAGGGTTGCAATAAGATTTCTTGCATCAAAAATATGTTGTTGTAGAATAGTAAGATTAGGTAGAATGTGTGTCTGTAGTTCTGTAATCTCACCTCTTAGTTGTGTTTCAGCATCCCATATTTCTTGCCTTATCCTGTTAGCCTCTATGACCTTTTCATGATGTGCCTTTATGCTTTCTGCATGTGAGGTTAGGCTTTGTGCACTTGCTGTGACATTTGAATCTATTTCTGCTAATTTGTCACTATTTTCTTTTGTAAAATTCTCAAGTGTGCACATCTTTTGAACTAAGGTGATTGCTTCAGCAATAATTGGCTCTAATTGTTCAGTTAGTTTAGAGAGCTTCACCTTGTTCAATGCCACTTCTTGGCTAATTTTTTCAATTAACTTGTATTGGTACTTCTTTTCTGCTTGATCTTCCATAGCTTGTTCTGCATCAATATTTTGCTTTGTGATGGTGTCAGTAAGAATAGAAATTTGTTCTTTAACTGTAGCATTTGCTTCAAGTTTTACCTCAGGAACAAGTTGTTGGAGAATATCTCTTGCTTTGTCAAGTGCCATTGTTTCTCGGTGTTCTTGTATCATTTTCTTTTGAATGGCTTTTCTCTGACATAGAACTCCAAAATATTGAAGTTTATCACTGTCCAAAGTGGTAATATCCCAGTTTGGAACTTCTATCACTTCATCCAGTGTAATAGCCAAGATGTCTTTCTTTACTATTTTCTTCTTCTTCTTCTTTGGCTGGGTGGTAGATTGATGTACTACCATCTATAAAGCATGAGATTGGGTTGATATGGTGTGTGAGGCTCGAGAAGATGAGGCATCCTTTTGGTGAAGACGTCTCTTCATTTTCCTTGGGTGTATCAACAAATATATCTTCTCTGATTTTTGTGCCTTCATCCTTCTTGACTCCTTCACTTTTCTCTTTTTCTTGAACCTTTCTCAATGTATCATTAGTTTTTTTATCTGCCTCTTTGTTTTGATCTTTTGATACCTCTTGCTGATTATCGGTTGCATCTTTCATTTCTGTATCCTTTTGAGTGTTGGATGCACCTTTGTTTTCATCGGTACCCATATCCTTGGGTACATTATCATCTTTCTTAGATGATTTATCCTTACTTGACTGAATATCAATAGCATCTATTAATATATTCATGTTTTTCAGTGTATTGACTATTGCAGTGTCAATAGTTGTATCCTGTCCGTCGGTATTGCCCTTTGCAACATTTATGTCTTCATCTTTTTGAATTTCTTTTGCAATGTCTTATCCTGTGGTATCATTGACAATGTTTTCTAACCATGATTCATCATTTATATCATCATCTAAGTTACCTTTATTGACAATTCTTCCTTGGTGACTTCTTCATCCTCTAAGTTGATGTGGATGGGGCTTGCTGGTACTTGATCATCATCACCGCCTTTTGGCCAGTCTTCATCTATAATGTCAGTCTATTTTTGGCATGTTATTTGTACCTCTTCACTATCTAACTCAACTATTGAGTTATCTTCTTTAGTGATAGTTTCCTTCTTATAACTACTTTCCTCATCAGGGTTGAGTATGTTACTCCATATATTATGTGTTTCTTGTTCTAGCTCTATAAGCTTCTCTTTAAGAAATTTATAAGCTCTCAATTTGGGTGAGAAACTTTTAGCATGTTTCTCCACGATTTCTTTTATTTCTTCTCTCATTGATTTAGGAGGCATAAGAGAAACCAGTACTCTTTCTCTTATCCTTTTCTCCTCATGAAGTGCAAAAGTGAATCTAGAATAAATTCTATCTAATAGTTCTTGTGGTACATCACGTGTAGTGAAATGTAGTGGGACATAGTAGTGTCTGTACATCTTATCAATAAGTGCATCTTCAATCTTATTTTGTTCTACAGTATCCCATCTTAACCATTTTGTAATCTTAGGATGTGCAATAGATGTAGCTTCAAAAATGTTCTTACATATTTCATCAATGTCCTCAGTGGGTGATGTAACCTTTGATGTTTCCTTTCCTTGTTTTATAGTGTCAAGTTCATCCATAGCCATGTCCTCTAAGTCCACATTTGTCTGAACATATTTCCTCCTTTTGGATGGTGCCCTAACTAGTTGTTTTGCCTTTCCTATGTCAGATTTCCTTTTATACACCTTTCCTTTTACCATGGGAGAAGGAATTGCATCCTGTGTTGTTTGACTTCTTGTTCTTGATTTCTTAGGTGGAGGAGGAGGTGGTGAATCAGACTTCTCTTCCTCTAATTCATTTTTCTCTGTTGTATCATCGATGGGAAGATGGTCATCAGTGAGTTCCTCCTTACCCTCTTGTTCCTCTTCACCTTCTCTTTCTTCTTCTCCTTCAGAAGATATATTCAAATTCTTTTTTAGATTCTTCACCATTCTTTTTGACTGTTTTACAGCCTTCTTGACAACAAGATTTGTCTTAATCTTCTGTTTGGCCTCTTCATAGGTACCAAATCTCAGTTGCTTGTTGTCTATTGGTTCATTTAATAGTGCCTTAATGCACTCATTGGCTAATCTTGTTTTGATTTCATAATCCAATTTTGAAAGCCATGATTTCCTTAGAACTACTGCTTGTATGTATGTGAAATCAGTATCTACCATGAAATATATTTCTTCACGGTGTTCCTCTATTAGATTCTCAAGAATTCTAGTTCTTGCTTGCAACATTTCCTTTATGGTTTTGAAATAATCATGCATAACATTATCAAAATTTGTTCCTAGTGATTCTATGAATTCACCTATCTGAATGGTTATGGGTCTACTTGTGTCCCATGCAACTTTTCCAATGGAAGGAAAGTATTCTTCAAAATAAAAGAATATGCACATTATGAGGGAACCAAAATTACATGTGTTTGTCCTTGAAGACCTTATTGTGCACATTTTCTCCTCAAATGGATGTAACAAGATCTCTTCAAGATCCATCTTCTTCCCCTATTTGATAATCTTGTATGATGTGCTCATAGCAGTACTAGATATTTTGTTCATTCGACTTGCTTGGAAGATCTTGTATCCAACAACACATGCTCCAAACTTCAGCTCTATGTCAGTAATGGTGTTCACCTTTAGTGCTCTTTTATCTAATTTTGCACCAGTCATTTTTTCCACTTCTTCTAGAGATGGGTGCTTGTGAGCCTGTGGTTTATCGGTTGTAGGATAACCGGTAACCTCATGAATAACATCCTTTGTTATTGCCTTTGGTTTATTTAGCCATAGATTCTTGTTGTGAACTCTACTAAGAACAATCTTTATCCATTATGTTTTGAAGACCTTGGGAAAATATAGTGCATTTGTAAGTCCCTTTACTTTGAAGTGTTTGTTCTCTTCTTTGAGCTTTCTAGCATCATCACATAATGCCCTATAATAATTATCTATGTCTAGATCTCCTATTAATGAGATCTTATAGTGAATATAGGACCTTACATCCTCTACTAGTACAACCCCAGGTGAGATTCAAGAGAATGCTCTAGAATCATCAAGTTGTGAAGCTATTTCAGGGTGTAGCTTGTATTTAGGTTCAGCACATGAGCCTCTGCTGATAAGCTTGAAGGATTTCTTATTATCTTCCTTAATTTTCTCAAATCTAGAAGTCGATGCCATCGTATTACAGAAATTTAGGGCTTTTCGTAAATAAAAATAGTGCGGTCAGTGAGTGTGATTACTTACATAATCTTTGTGCTTGCCTGTGAATGTAAATTATTTTGAGTCAAATTGATTCTTGCTGGGTCACTCTCCAAATTTCTCTTAAATTGCTATGTTCTGCTTTGCTCTGCTCAAAAATTGCAGGTGCAAAAATGAGTCTACCCATCGGGCTTTTATAACCTTTTTATACCCTAAGTTGTCATTAATGCTTACCAACTCATCAGTTTATGAAGACTAATTTTGTCTGTAGAGACATTCATAACATCTTCAGTGTCTGTACAAAGCATCAGGGTTGCTAGTGGTTATGGAGACTTCACCGATGATTGTCGGTGAGGTTGAGAAGACAGCTTTTGTTGATTCAACGTTCACCGATATCTGTCGATTTACACTTAGCATGTGTAATGACCGATACATTATGGTAAGTAGTGCTAAATTTTCTATGTGTGTTCACCGATGCAAATTGTGCCCAATAACTGATGGTTGCCTTTCAATATTTTAGCAAATAACAATATATTGCATCTTTATTCATGTCTATATTACAATATGAACTTTGTGTAATGGAACTAATGCATAGTAAAACTTGTTATAATGCAGTTCCATACTTACTTGTGCAATCTAGTTGGATGTAGTGATGTCACCAGATCCATTGGATGAGGTGTTTCCATTTTCATTGCTTGTTCCAGCACCTTCAGTGTTAGTGGCTTTTACCCACATTTTGTTTCTCATTCTCTTGATGTCATCAATGGTATTTCCATTGGGATGTGTACTTGTGTCTGTCAGTCGGTCTTTGCAATCTTTTATCACATGTCCAACCTTATGACAATGTAAACATGTCATACCTTGATTGGTCCAGCCTCTTGACCTTCTGGTCTATTTTCTCATACAGTTGGCAGAAATATGACTATACCTTCCACATGCTGTATAGTTTACCCATGTGTTATATTCCAAACATATGAGTTACCTACTCTTGTTGGTTTGTAGCTTTTATCAGTTTCCTTTGGTGTCCATGCCTTGTTGTTATTTTTCTAGCATTCCTTATGTGTATGCCCATTCATTTTGCATGTAGGATAATACTTGTTGATATAGGTTTTTCTCTTTGGATTTGTCACTTTGGATCTGCACTCATGTGCCTTGTGTCCTTTCTTTTGACATTTATAACAATTACCAATAAAAGTAGATTGTGCTTGAGAAATACCTTTCATTTTGCTTCTGCAGATGTTTGAGGTGTGCCCTGGTTTTCCATAGTGATTGCATGACAGCTTCTTAGATCTTGGCGTTGTGAAAGCATTCCTCTGATCTGGTTGATTAGAAGATTCACCATTCTCATTGTACTCTAATCCTGTGTAGCTTTTGACTCTTCTTTGTCCATCAATAAAATCATCCATCCTTTTGTTGCTATCCTCAACCTTTTTTATTAATTCATTGTGTTGATTCTGGACTTTGATTTCATGCTTCAATTTTTTGTTCTCTTCTCTTAGCTCACCTATGATCTGTATTCTTTCAATGAGTTTTGTATTTAATCTATTTGCTTCTTGACTCATAAGAATTATCTGGTTTGTAACCTCATGGTGATGCTCAGTGAGTCTTTGAATCTTTGATTCTTTTTCTTGTAGCTTCTTTGTAATTTTCCTCCTATCATCAATGGCTAGTGTTCTTTCATTTTCAGCTTTTCTTGCATCATTCATGACATCAATCATTTTCACCATTTGAATCTCTTGACCAATTTGCAGCATCTTGATTTGATCTGTCAGATGTAGATTGATCTCTTGTAGACTTTTAATTTCTTCAACTGATGCATCTGAAGCTTTGCTCATTAATGATTCTGATGCTTCAAAGTAATCTATTATTTCCAATTCTTTGTAGTCTTTCTCATTCAGTCTGGTTGCCATAATCTTTCTTTCATCAAGAAAGTTTCTCAGTTTTATTTTTACCTCCTTATATTGCTCATAGTTTATTTGCATCTGTAACTGCTCATTCTCAATAGTCATGTCCACTCTGAACTTGTCCATTACTCTGATCTTTTCTCTCAAGTCTTTAAGCTTTTCAAGAAAGGGACTTAGCTCTGATACCAATTGTTGGAATTATATTGGAATGATGTACTGAGAGGGGAGGGGTGAATCAATACCTCTAAAATGTTTCTTGGTTAGCCCATTAACCCTTAATCATTAGTTTTTAAATTATCTTATCTAACTGTTCATCTTTCTTTATGTATATGCAATCATATCATAAGTTCTTTTAGTATGTAACCATAACAAAAACATTCATGAAAATAGATAACACATAACACAAGATATGATATCGAAGAAAACTCTTGTTAGGAAGTAAAAATTGGGGTGGGGATTGTTACCCACAAGACTTTACTATCTGCAGATAAGAAGGGGCCGGTTAAGGCTTACAATTGGTCACTTCTGATGACCTACCCTGTTAGGAGTATTACAGTGGAGACCTGTTAAGATATACTTTGTTTGAAGCTTTAGCAACACTGTTAAGTGTGTACTTTGTTAAAAGATTTGTAAAGAACTGTTAATTCCACCTTCTACAAAAGGATTTTAGATGTGATGCACTTGTTAGAATGCAACTACATAAGTCTTTGATCTGATGATGTACAAAATCTCTAATTGCTTATAACAGATCCAATAAAGCTTCCTATGTATAAGTAATCATCCTTCCATGATTGAATAATACCTTTGTCTGCTCGTCGGTAGCCACTGTGTGTTCTTGACAACTGATATGATATTTTTTTGAATTTTGCATGAATTCTACCTTCTGCTCCATAGATGCTCTTCATGGCTATCAACAATAGTGAATTCATAACTCAATTGATTTGAACATCTATTTATACTAGTTTTTGGCTCAATTCTTGACTCACGCTTTGCAAGTTAACTCTAGATCTAAGGTTTACAACTTGACCTTGATCTTTAGTTAGATATGTTTTAGATCTATTAGGATGCATTAAAACATTTACATAAAGCTTTCTTGACCCTTAAGTTATCATTTAAAACAAATTAAAACTCTATAAATAGAATTACATTTCTTTATCTAACGTGTAAAACTCAGATCCACTATTTGTGGGTTCTCTAACTGACTGTCGGTTTTGACGGTTGGTTTTCTTGGTCATTGGTGTTCCTTTCTTGAACTAGTTGTCGGGTATGCCTTTTCTATTCTGTTGGTTTTGTTCTCAAAACTGTGTCATCGGGTATGTTCTCAATGTTATGTTATTGAATTGTTGGTGATGTCCTATTCACTTCGTCAGTGCAACACTTGTCAGTGTTGGTCAGTCAATTCCATACTTAGCATTTTTCCATGACCTTTGTGTTCTATCGGGTATGCTTGCTATTCATTGGTAATGCTTGTAGTCTGTCGGTAATGCTTGTAGTCCATCGGTGATCTATGTAGTCTGTCGGTGATCTCTATCAATGTTTTTCACTAAGTATACTAGTGGAAAAATTAATGTCATCAGTTGTATGTGATATTTTAGCCATGGAATGCAGCCATATTCAACTTGGTAGGCCTTGGAAATATGACAACCAAATTAGTTATGATGGTAGAAGAAACACATATACTCTTGAAAAGAATGGGGTTAAGTATACCTTATGGCCTATGAATGATGATGTTAAGGGTAAAGGTAAGATTGTTATGTTTGGTAAGAAAAAACTTATGCAAGATAAAAGGGTTAAAGTCCCTCTTAATGACAAGAAAGTTGAAGATAATCCAAAGAAAGAGAAGGTGAAACCCAATATATGATGGTGCAAGAATAATTATTGGGATATTGATGTGTCCACTAGTACAGGGAAGAGAACATGGTCAAGTGTAGTAGAAACAAACTAAGAGGTAGTAAGAGGAGAGTTGGGTTCACTTGCAAGCACCACTAGCAAGATCTTGGTACCCATCAAGTCCCAAAGTCTCACATGCGATCAAACAAGAAGGATTGATACACTTGATATCACCAATATATTTATTTCCCATTGATACACTCGCCATCACCAATGTTTATGTACCTGGTGACCCAAGGTGGACTCCATCATTTGAATATTCTTATCCTGTCTATGATACCATGTGAAAGTAATTAAATTTATAGCAGACATATGCAATAGTTGATAATTTTCTTCTTTCTTGATTGCAGGATAACTTCAGAAGTTATCTTTAACAAATCTCAATATCAATAATGATATAGTATGATGTTGAATGCAACCACCAATGTTCATTTCTTGATATATGGAAAGAGGAGATGAAGAATTGGTGGTGAGCGATGAAGAACTGGGTGACCTTAAAGATACAAAATGTTCTAGCGATGAATAAGTACCTGGAACCTTCTATACCTGGATATGAGAATTGAGTGTGCAAGGTTCTTCTGATCGATCCATTATAGAGGTAATTAATGTATTATTCTTCAGTTCATGTCAATTATTCTTCAAGTCATCTTAAATTATGTTGAAAAAGGTATCAGAAACCATAGAGATTTTTTCTAGTGCTTTGGAAAAGTTGTAAGAATGCCATTAGGTGTAGTAGACATTTTATAAAATTTGGGTGTTGGTGTTGCTTGTGAGCCCAAAACTTGTTGAAACCTCTTTAACCCACCTTGTATAGACCTAAGACATCCACCTTGGTCATTGGGAAGGTGTTTGAGGAGTTTGTGAACCATTTTCTATTTGGTGAGTTTGGGGTACCTTATATTTTCCCTTATAAGTGTAACCTAGAATGATTTAATTCCCACTACATTTACCACTCTACATAACTTAGTGTCTCAATCTTTTGTTCACTTCTCAATTTCATTATGTAATGAGTCGGGTAATGATCTTGTGCAAATGCCATCTCATTCCAGGTTAACCCCACCTGTATTACCACCTTCAATGTCGAAAACATGCAACATGCAAACATCCTCTAGTGCACATCATATGTGCACTAGAGGATGTTTTCATGTTGCATGTTTTCAACATTTAAATTGGCAATACACATGGGGTTGACCTAGAATGAGGTAGCATTTGCACAGGATCATTACCTGACTCATTTCGTAATGAAATTGAGAAGTGAATTGAAGATTGAGACACTAAGTGATGCAAAGTGGTAAATGTAGTAGGAATCAAATCATTCTAGGTTACACTTATAAGGGAAAATACAAGGTACCCTGAACTCACCAAATAGAAAATGGTTCACAAACTCCTCAAACACCTTCCCAAAGACCAAGATAGATGTCTTATGTCTATACAAGGTGGGTTAAAGAGGCAAAAACAAGTTGTGGGCTCCCGAGAAACACCCAACACCCAAATTTTCCAAAATTTCTACTATGCCTAATGGGTTTCTTACAACTTTTCCAAAGCACCGGACAAACTCTATATGGTCTCTAATACCCTTTTCAGCATACTTTATCATGTCTAGCAGAATTTTAACACTAACAATCTTCTTCCAACACCACTTTTTGACGGGAATGCTATACTACCACCGGAATTATCATCGTAAATAACGACGCTTATCCATCAAAAATTCTACACTACGATGCCAACATGCGAAAGGAACGCTATACTAGCGATGGAATAACCATCATAAATAATGATGGATAATAGTTAGACATTCTAATATTCTGATGCCTATTTTCGATGGTAATGATATACAGCCGACGGCAATACTGTCAAAATAAATATTTGTTATCCATCAGAAATTATATAGTTCTAACGGAGATACCATACTGTCGATGGAAAAAATGTCAAAACTTTCACTAGACAACCATCAGTGATTCTCAAGTTTTGATGCCAGTGTCTGACGCCAATGAATTATTACCGACGGGATTACCATAAGAATTGAAATTGATAACCATTGGGAATGCTATACTTTTGATAGATATATCATTGGAAATTGCTAATAGAAAAAAGAATTTTGGTAGACATTTTTGATGGTAAGAGTCCTGGCAATGGCGACAGTTACTATTTCCATAGCAAATTCCAACGAAATAACTCTGACAGCATGATCTGTCGAACATCTGACAGATAGGCGTTAAAAATATGATAGATAGCCATTGGAATTAGGCCTCAAATGTACTAGTGATAAAACTTAATATTTGATTCAACAATAAATAACCATCTAAAAATATGAATCCATCTAGTTATGCCATTGCATAAAAGTGGAATTCCTACATTTGATAGTAGTAATATCCTTGACCAACTAAGAGCAATGTTGTATGCTTGAAAAATAAGTGTTAGCTTGAATAAAATCAACATAGATATAAGGTGTGGGCTATTACATGAGGATCTATGAATTTTATTGTATTCAATGTTACTCAAAATAGGTTTCCCCATTAAAGAGGTCAATGATATTCTATAACAAAATTCTATCAAGTTCAATAAAATAATATTGTTTATATTCTCATTTTATGAAGGTCTTTCATATGATTCTAGCCCAGAAGATTGATAATTTTATTTATATAAAAATTTATTATTATTACAAAATAAATAAATAGCAACAACCTAGTATATTGTATGCCCATTATGGAAAAGTATACTTTAATTATGAATATGAATCAATAAAGATCAAGTTATATTCTTTTTCATTAAGATTTGTTTTTCCCTTCTATCCATTTAGCTACATGCTTGGATAATCCTTCATTAAATTTTTCATTCAGGAATCTTTGCCAAATTTTATAAAATAGTTTATAATGTGCCATAGATTACCTTTTGACAGAGATTATGGAACCAAAATTAAGTTCCCATTTAATGAGTTGAATATGATGGAGTTATTGAGCATTATAAAAATGTAAGAGAAACCTATATTATTAGCATGTTGATGTATCATGGAGGAGGGTGTTGGAATTAGGCCATATTTTAATATGCTCTATTAATTCAAGGTATTAGCAAATCGTTTATAGCTTAAATCACTTATGATTTCTTGTATTGGATCCCCTTTATATTGGGTGCTTAGATTGGAGTCGATTGTGTTCTATGTTTTATTTATGGTACTATTTTCTACTCAAATTATTTTTAAATGTTAATGTTGGTGAACATCGTATAAATCATAGCTTGATAATTGTATCATGCCTCATGGTTGCTTAATAAGAAAATTGGTTTTTATGTTGAATGTGTGATTTTTTCCCTAAAAGGGTCTTCTCCATTCAATTTATCTTATTATAGTATAATGTCTTTTAGTATTGTTTTATATTTAACAATAATATTGATTATGTTTATAGATACTCCCCTCAAACTTAATTGTAACCCTTTTCTTTCTTTGAGGGATTGGTGGTATTTATAAATACCTTGGATAATTAATAAATTATAATTTTTCATGTACACCTGAATCATCCCTCTTGAATAATCAACTTTACAACATTGAGAAAGTGTTGGAAAAAATAAGAAAGTGTGAAATTTTTGAGATACAAATTCTATTGGAATTAGTAATCCTTTTAATGTTTTAAATTTGTATGTTCCTAATTATAATCCTTAAAATATAGGTAATTCTTAGTGATTATAAGATGCTAATTTATGTCTAAGTACATATCTTTAAATGTCAAGACACTTAAAAAATTGTTATGCAAACCTAAATACTAAGTTGGCTTCCAATGATTAGAGGATATAGTGGGAGTTGACAATTTGAATTTCATGTGGTATCACTTTTGTGAATTACAAGAATGTGCTAGGGTAGGGTTCATGTTAGATCTCAAGATCAAAATTGGTGTGTGGTAATATAGACTAATAATAAACTAAATATCTAGAAGCATCTATGTAGAAATTTTATGTGGATAAGGGTGGAGGAAAGAGCAAGAATGAACTTGGTCAGCTAGGATACAGTTTGTCAACCAAAATAGTTGGGAGGACTGGGAGTGAGGAAAATGAAAGACCTAAACAAGGCTTTGATAACCAAAATTGGTTGGCAGCTGTTTAGAGAAACCTCTAGATGGAGTAGAATTATGAAGGCCAAATATTTTAATGATGTTGCCCAATTCCCGTATGGTCATAATTTTCCCTCTGGCTCTAAAATTTGGAATTTTATTGCTAGAAGTAAGGGAACTATATTTAGGGGGTTGAAATATATGGTTAGTAATGGTTCTTAGATTAGTTTTTGGGAGGATTGGTGGGTGGGCGATAAACCCCTAGGGCAGGACAAGTATGGTCTCATTAGGGACATAATGGTTTCTCATTTTGGAAGTAAAGTTATTGATTACATTTCTCAAGATAGGAAATGGAAAAATATGGCATATGCTTATATTGATCAGGCACAAGTTCCTCTTTACATCAATGAGATTCAGAAGCTTCTGGAAAGCATTAGGATCCCCCTCTCTCAAATTGAGGACAAGGCTATCTGGTGTCATAACAAGTCAGGGGAGATCACGGTGAAATCTATGTATTTAACCAATTTAAAGATGGTGGAAGATGAGAAAATTTGGGGAAATGTGTGGATCCCTCAATTGATTCCTAAAATCAATTTCTTCTAGTGGGCGGTGCGACATGGTAAAATTCTTACGATGGATAACCTCCATAAGCGGGGAGTTCAGTTGGTTAATAGATGTATTATGTGTAAAAATCAAGTTGAGATTATTAACCATCTCCTTATCCATATTCCTTATGTGTCAATGGTGTGGTCCAAAATGATGAGCAGAATGCAGGTGGATTGGGTTTTTATGGAGAATGTTGACCAATTTATTTGCAACTGGGGTCACTCTTCGGCACACCCTCTTATTAATCTACTTTGGAGAATGTTACCCCCGCATGTTTGTTGGATTTTGTGGAAAGAAAGAAATAATCGAGTGTTTAGAGGGGAGGAAAATGATGTTGAGGAGATGATGAGAATGATTGTGAATCTGGTGAAGGAAAACCTAGAAACCTGTCTATGAAAAATTCCTCAATTCCCCCCCCCCCCCCCAAGGAGTTAGATTTTTAATTGGCTAAGGTATGGCAGCTTCCTTCCTCCTTCTCTGCTTTTGATTTCTCCAAGGTGGTTGCAAGGATAAATACCAAGTGGACCCCCCAGGAGAAAAATTTCACCAAATTGAATTTCAACGGGGCTGCCTCTAATGGGACTATTGCTAGTGGAGGTATTATCAGAGAACACTATGGGAAGATGATCATCGCTTATGTGGATCATCTTGGGATGGGTTCTAACAATGTGGAATAAATATCTGCCTTGTTTTGGGGCCTGAAGGTGGCGAATTCCATAGGAATTATTAAAAAGATGATTATAGAGGGAAACTCAAAAATTGTGATAGAGATGGTCAAGGGAAACTACAAAGCTAGTTGGAATATATCCAATCCGCAGTAGGACATCTAGTCATTGCTCCCTAGGTTGGATGAATTCAAACTACAATGCATTTATAGAGAGGGAAATGTTGTTGCAGACGCGTTGGCTACCGCAGGTCTTGCTATGCAAGGTATTAGGTGCTAGAGAAATTTGAATTCGCTAACCAAGAAAACTTTTTTGCTCATGGAGAATGAAATAAAATTAAATGATGAAGCCCGTGGATGAAGCTGATAGGAAAAGAAAGGTGGCTTGTATTTTTACAAGATGTAGCACAAATTCAAATTTTAAAAGTGTAATGGGAAAGAAAATTAATTTTAGTATAATGCTGAAAAGATGGTCTTTTAATGCCTATTTGGGAAAAATTATATGCACCTTCAAGAAAAGCATTGATGTAGGGATTGCCACGCTACTTGGAAGCCCTGATAAGATGGTCGGGCTCTATTGGCATTTTAAACCCAATATTTGCAATCATTTATCTTCACACAATGGCTTTTCTTTCATTTTGGCCATCCATGTGATTAGTACCTGCTGGTTACAATTCATTAATGCATCGGATTTTATTTCAAACTCGGTCTCTGTCATATGCTTCACCGTTTATCTTTGCTGGGTGTTTTGCGATTTTTTCTGGGCTCTGGTGAAGGTTGGTCTGTGTGGTGGTAGAACGGTTGGGATGTCTTTGGAGACTCAAGAAGATTATTTTTTTGAGTACAGTTCAAAAATGGGTGGTGATATGGTCTGTGTAGAGCCCTCTAAAATTGATGATGGGTTCCTCAAAAACCCTTGTGCGGTTACATACTTGAAGGAGGGAGGCTTTTATTCATACATGGAAGCCATGAAGGGTAGTGATGAACTCATTTTGATTTAGTTGGTGAATTCTTAGATGGAACGTAAGGTAACCATAAATGGATAACATTTGCAATCAACGAAGAGGTTATTTCCCAAGCTATGGGACTCTCCACTAATGGGAGAAAATGGAAGAAGGTTATGACAAGCAGAGATGATTCTAGCATGAAATGATTTTTCAAGAAATCAAAGAATCTGGTTTGAATTCATGGGGGTTTCAAATGGGAGGTGTTGCCTGATCCCTGGAACATAGTATGCCTCATTCTGATGAAATACCTTACTCTTGAAGGCTATTTTGGCACCTGTTATAACTACCACTTCCCACGGCTCAACCAATTTCGCTATAATGATACTATTTCCTTTCCTTTCTACCTGCTGCACTCTCTAGAGGCCTCGATGATGGATGTGAGAGAAAAGAAAAATTCCAAGAAGATTTTTTGCATTCTTCACCAAGGCTTGATTCTGCGTCCTTATAATTTTCACCTTGCTTTATTCCCTCCTAGAATTGTCACTCTACAAGATATTAACACTCCCTCTGCTAATGCTCCTAAAGAGTTAATGGATTCTCATTCTAACCCCACCTCATCCTCCAAAATGCAAACCCTTGTGCGTAATAAACCCAAGAAAGATAAAGTGGGTCTGGTGGGAGGAACTCAATCAACATTGATTTGAAGGAGGAAGAAGATGAAAATGAAAGTAGGAGGAGGTCCCACAGAATTTCCTCTAACACTCGGTATAAGTAGAAAGCTGTAAGAAAAAGGTATCTCGAAGAAGATGAGGAAGAGGGGAACTCAGACGAGGAAGAAGAGAAGAAGAAAGTAAGTAGCGGGGATAATAAGAAAGGGAAGAAAATTAAGAAGGATGAGGACAACCTTGACAAAGATATAGACAAAGTCTCCCAGTCTATGGATGGAGCTAAGAAAAGATAGGAATCATCCCAAATTTTGGCAAGTTTCAAATTACCCACAATTGATGTATCTAAAAAGAAGTTGTTTGATGGAAAGCATTCGGATTCACCGCTTATGGCTACCTCATCGTCTAGTCCGCAGGTGATGTCGGATACTAAGAAGGAAACTAGGGGTAACAAGGATGAGGCCCTAGAGGAAAGCAAGGTGGAGGTTGAGGGTAAGGTTGAAGCTGACGGTGACCTTATCCAAATGCAGAAGGATGTTAAGCAACTTCAGACCTCCTTTTAGGATTTTGTCTCCAAAAATAACCTTCGGGAGGTTAAGGAGGAAATTAAAGAGCTGGGAGAAATTTTCAACAGAATTATTGAGTTCATGGTCAAATTCATGCATTCGGTGGCAATGAATCTTCAATTGCTACACATGGAGAAAGAGAAGACCCTGGGGGAGGTTCAAAATAATGGGAAGCTCTTCCATTTCCTTATGGAAGATTGGCTCAAGCTGATGCTTAATGGAGGGGGTAAAAACCCCAAGTAGTTTTATGTTCCTTTTTTATGCTTGCTTCTGTTAGGTGTTTTTGTTGGTTGGTCATTTTGGGCATGTTAGTTACTTTGTTTAAATCTTATGGTCGTATTGTTGTTACTTGCTATCTTGCTTTTGGATTTTAAACTCTGTTGATACTAACATGCACAGACTAGTTACCAAATTCATGGTGAAGTTGGGGTCTTTTGGTGTTAACAGATTGGTTACCAACTTCATGGTGAAGTTGAGGCCTATTGTTTCTAGTTTCTAGTTTTTTATTTTCAAGAAAGAGATTGGTTGAGGGTCCACTGACTCTGGTGGTGTTCTGGTAGTCTGCACTTCTCGTGCTGGTTGTGTTGTTTTTGGGTTAGCTCCCTTGTTCTGGCTATTTTTTTAATCAAAAATATAATGATAAGATCAAATATATAAAAGTTCATATAGCTAAGAATAAACAAGTAGTGAAAGCATAAAAATTATTACAAAAGTGTGTCAAAGCCTGAGATTGCTATCATTTTGGACTAAGAATTCATAATACAAGGAAAATCTAATAGACCATACAGTCAAGTTGAATATTCTTTAAATATTTGAGTTAGGAGCTTCCTATTATCTATTGTGAAAGTTGTTGTTCACAATGGGTTGAGTTATCTATGTTGAAACACACTTGTCATTGTGCTAAAAGATCAACCTGATAAATCCTAAAACAAGTGATAGAGATAAATGAATCCACATGAGATGGTTAGTCCATGTCCAAAATTTGAAGGAAGATGCTAGTAATAAGTTCAACAATCCCCTCTCAGAGTCACTCAAGGGTATTTGAACCCGCAACTGGGCTCCAATACCAATTGTTAGAACATGCTTATTGTTGCATCAAAATATTGACCTATTAATGACCAATACAAACACCAGAGATAAATCGATCAACATGAGGAAGTTAGTCCATGTCTTGACTTTGAAGGGAGATATTGATGATTAGTCCAACAATTTATACACAAAATGAAATTAATTTTGGAGCTTTCATCTTTGCCTTGCATACACCCTCATTGAAAGTCACCAAGTGAGTAATTGCTTCATTTTGGCTCTAGTTTGTTGGATAATTATCACAATATGATAATCGAAACATAAGGTTGCATACAAACTTTAATGAAAGGATAGATATTGGTGAAGACAAACTCAAATATCAAGGTAGTTTCACTTTTGTTCTTAATGGTGCTAGCTAAGTATTCATATTTTATCTTTTTTTTTTTATGTAAATTACTTTTGGACCTTTTTTATATAGATGATTTGAAGTAGGTATGACAATTTGGGTGTGTTTAATATTTTCTCTATTGGTGAAGATAATCTCAAATATAAAGGTAGTTTCACTTTTTTTAATGGTGTTAACTTAGCATTTGTATTTTATCTTTTCATTTATGTCTATTAAGATTTAAGACTTTTTTATCTAGAGGAATTGAAGGGGGTATGATAGTGATTGGGTGTGATTGATATTTTTCTTTGAAGTGATATGGTTAATATTAATAAATGTATTTTTTTAATGTAGATTCCATTAGACAAGCATTCTATATTCATTTTTCATACTAGGAGAATGAATATACAAATATGACAAATGAGTACAATTTTTTTGTGGAATAGTAAGTGGAAATGAAAAAAATACACACATATGCAAATAAGCTAAAGGATTTAAAAAGTAGAGATAATAAATCTATGGCTATTATTGGTCTTTATTTTTTGAACAACATCATATAGATTTAGATAAATCATCAAATAAATTTGGGATTATATGAATAAATTGTTTGGAGTGCAAGAGATGGCAGATCGTAGGCGACAGCTAGGGTTCTCTACAAATAATGGAGGTGGATGCAAGGAAGCATTTGTGGGGAAATAATTTGAAAGGAAAGGAGTGTGGCTTCCTTGGTGCCCACCCAAAAGGGCTTGGGAGTTTCCAAAAAGGCGTGGAGTGGAATGAGGATAGAAGTCAATGAGGTTATTCAAAGATCTTAATGGGGTTCATTGGGGGTTTTAAACATCTAGAGAAGAAGGAATGGCACTTAAGGGATCCCTTTTAGCTAACCCAGAAGCCTACAGAGAAACCCGTGATAAAAGACAATTGGGTAATTTAAATTCCTCTTGAATCTAATGAATGACGTGCCTCTGTAAGTGACCTAAGAGAAAGGCAATTTTTCATGAAATGGGGTGGTGGTTGGCCAACCTATCCTCATATCCATAAATGGATAGATGATAACTGGGGTAAGCAATTTTATTTTAAATCCTTACCTGACAGTTTTTCTAGTCATAGCTAGTAATGCTAGGGGAAAATGTTAGGTTTTGAACAATGGACCGCTTATGATGGGAGGAATAGGTTCCTTTTTAAAATCCTGGGCTCCTAAGTTCAATCTAAAACAAGCCTCCATTGAAGAAGTACCCATATGGATAAGTTTTTATAACCTGCCCCATTAGTATTGGAATGAAGAGATTCTAAAGGCTTTGGGAATAGTTTGGGGAAGTTCATCAAGGATAATGAAGAAACATAGAAAAATAACTTTAGTATGTATTCCAAGATTTGCATTTCCTAGAGACCACACCCACCTCTTCCTTATGTGATTGAAATTAGAACAAGCGAAGGATACTGATGGCAAGAAATAGAGGTATAAGAAATATTGGAAAAATATAGTAAATGCTGAGAATGGGGACATCAAGTAGAGGAATGTCTGATTGATAAAAAAGGGAAGGGTCTAGAGAAAGATAGACTAGAATCAAGGCTAGCAACATTGAAAAAAAATCACAATGAGATGGAAGAGGGGGCTAATATGATAGAAGAAGTCCATCAACTTAGGGAAGAGAAAAAAGGAGATGACACCATGGTTTAGTTAAAAGTCCCAAGTCAGTTAAAAATAGAGGACTGACAACAGGTATTCAAATTGATGAAAATGTGGTGGAGGATTCTCTTACAGGACAAAAAATTGATCTGGTGTTCACTGGAATGATGTAGAAAGGTGAAAAATTGGAGGGGAAAATAAATAGTAATGGTCATAAGGTTTTTGAGAAATCTCAGATCATGATAAAGAATACACAGGGTTGTGACTCTTCTCAGAGAGAAAAGACCCGCAATGTAGGAATGGGGATAGACAACATGGATACGATGGTGGGGACCAACCCTAAAGGATCTGAGGTGTATTCTGATATGGATATCCCACCAAAGGAGGTACAGCAGGTATCTCTCAGGGTGGATAGTGACAGTGTAGTAGAATAAATTTTTAAGGATATCTATATGTTCCCAATCTGAGAATATTTCAAAGATAAAGAAGAGGAATTAGTAGAAGAGGATGGGGATATATTGCAAGAAAATATAGAGGATGAGATGGGACTAACAGATGGAGAAGGAATCTTGGATAAAAAGACTATTAAGAAGAAAAATTCCAAACTTCAAAAGGAAATCACATGGGGTCAAATATCAAGAGGTAGAAAGACAATACAACATATGTTGGAGGATGTTGGGAACAAGAAGGGACAGAGAAAACTTAGACCTAGGAGAGACTTATTCTCTCTTGGGAAGCAATGAAGTTACTAATTTGGAATGCTAGGGATGCAATGCCCCTGACAAGAGACACCTAATCAAAAGGTGCTTTGACTAGGCTAAACTAGATGTAATTTTTTTATAGGAAACTAAATTAGATCAAGAGGTGGTAGCTTGATTTTTGGGGATTCTCTTGAGATGGTTGGGCTGCTTTGTGAGTTAGAAAGGGGATTTTAGTGGCTTGGGTGTACTCTGTAATTCAAGGAAAGTCAAAGTGGAAGGTATTTCTCAAACTAGGAATTGACAATTAGTCAAAGTGAGTATGTTACACTTGTAGATTATAGTTTTCTTTTTAAATATTTATGATCCTACAAAATTTGATGACAAGAAAGAGTTTTGGAGTAGTATTCCAGTGGGTTGGATAAGGGGTCAATTTTCATCGGTGGGGATCTCAATGCAACTCTAGTATTGATAGACAAGAGGGGTCGGAGAGGTATGATGAATAGAATCCAATTTGACTTTCCAAATTTTTTATCTATTAATGGGCCATGGGAAGTCAAGACAAAAAATGGGATATTTACCTGGACCAATAGACAATTGGTATTTTCTCACATATCAGAAAGGTTGGACCACTTCTTTTTAGTAGGGGCTTATGGTACTCTTCCAGTGGTTTTTGAAGTTGAGATACTACCCTTTTCGGGATTAGATCATTTCCTTGTTTCTATGGTGGTGCAAAAAGAACTCTGTTCCACTTAGATATCCCTTCAAAATGGAGAAAATATGGTTTAGAGAAAGTGATTTTTGGTACATGGTGGAAGATTGGTGGAAGTTTTCTCCAAAGGTTGAGGGTAATAAAATTTTCAATTTTTCAAAACACTGCAATAGATAAAACAAAAACTTAAAAGGTGGAACAAAGAGCATTTCAAAGATATTTTGCAGCAAAAAGAATTCTAGACAATCAGTTAGAGGTTTTCAACAATAAGGTAATAAAGGATGGAATGGATGAAGTTAATTTCTTGATATAAAAGGACCTGAAACAACAATATGGAGAAATCCTAATGTGCGAGGAGGTGAATTGGAGACAAAATTGATGGGAGAGTTGGCTAAAGGAAGGTGACTAGAATACAAAGATTTTCCATAATTAAATAAAAGATAGAAGACCAGTCAATAGAATAACCTCAATCAAGTTGGTGGATGGGCATTTGATGGCAGAGCGAGAGGATATTAATAGGGAAGAAGTTAATTTTTTCTCTCTTATCTCTAGTTAGTGGATGTTGGGACCCTAGAGGGTGAATATGAAGAGGTTTTAGATGAGATTCCCTCTTTAGTTACACAGGAGGATAATAGAATGCTTCTAGAATCAATCCAGATGAGGGAGTTAAAGATGGAATGTTTTCCTCTTGAGGGGGACAAAGCTCCAAGTTCAGACAGATTCTAAGCCTTTTTCTACCAAAAAAATTGGGAACTCTTGAAGGTGGACCTCTTGGGAGTTGTTGAGTCAAGGTTGAAAGGGTTTGTTCTTAAAGACTTCAAAAATACTCTTGTTTCTTTAATCCCCAAAAAGGAGAAAGATAAAAAAAATTGAGGATTTCTGGCACATATCCTTATGTAATACAATCTACAAAATCATTATGAAGGTAGTGGCTAATAGATTGAAGAAGATCTTGAACAAGTTAATCTCCCTGGAACAAAGTGGATTTACTCCTAATAGATCAATTATTGAAGGAGTTATAATCTCTCATGAATCAATCCACTCAATCAAAGCTATAAAGATGAAAAATATATTTGTTAAGATGGACATAAAAAAGTAGGGATAACTTTAGGAAACCTCCTCCTGAGAAAAGTTGTAAAATCTTGGCGAATCTTACATTATTTTGGGGGGAAATTTAATATTGTTGGCATTTTTTTAATTTTAATTGGCATTATTTTTAATCAGATGAAAATTCTATAAAATCCTGGTGAATGTTTCATTATTGAAGAAAATCATGGCTATAGGTACACATACCTAGCAACCATTATTTCACCATTGTTGTTATATGTAGCGTAATCAATTGTCATACTTGAAGGTTAAATTTTCCCCACTTTTATTAGCAGAATTTCCCCCCAAATTATTCAATGGGGGTTTTGGGGCAATGCCCCCAAGAAGAGATCAAGGGGTAGCACCCCTTGTGGGGTCCAAGGACAGTGCCCTTGGCATGCTCCCTATTGCGGTACAGGGTGGGTTCAAGGGGCACCACCCTTGAAAGATCAAACAAATTTTATTATTTTATTAATGCATCATGATTTAATTTCCTATTAGATGACATATACTAACCCTATTTTTCGTAACCGTTGGACGATCCCAGATCAATGGCATGAATTCTATTTCAGGCCAAAGTTTTAAAGGACACAAAATTCCATAGAAAGTCTCCAGAATAGAGACACATGTCAAATATATTTTGGGCCAAAGTTTTAAAAGACAAAAAGTTTCATAGAAAGTCTCTGGAATAGAGACACGTGTCAAATCTATATACTTAACCCATGCCCTAAAATTAAATTTTGAGCACATATTGGTGAATATGGTCGTCAATTAATACACACTTCCAAAATTTTAGACAAAAATATTAAATAAATTGTTTAAAAAACATAGATTCTATTGCGAATTGAATTGAATTTGACCAAAAATTAAATAAAAATAACAACGAACTGAATTACATTTGACCAAAATTTTATAAAGTTGGGGCAATCAGGCCACCCCATTCGGTCCCACTTTTTTGCCAATTTTGAAGTCACATATAGTTTGTTGAAGCTTGGGTGGATTGGATTAAGGGAATGACAACATAATATAGAGATTCCATCTTAGTCAATGACAGTCCATAGGGATTTTTCTAAACATCCAAAGGATTGCGGCAGGGTGACCCAATATCCCCTTTTCTCTTTATCTTGATGGATGAGGTAGTAGGCATAATGATTACTAAATGGTGAATGCAGGTTTATAAGAAAGATGTAGAAATTACAGGAAGAGTAGGCCCTGCTTCTCATCCACAGTTCACAGATGATACACTCTTAATGGGTGAGGCATCTTTGAGAGAAGCATAGGCAATGAAGAAGGTGCTAGATATATACAACCAGGTGTTGGGTTAGAGAATTAATTGGTAGAAATATAATATTTTTTTCTTTAACACTGAAATTAATATTCAAAGAGAAATAGCTAGAGTTTTTAGAGTGTGTACTGGGAAAATTCCAGGTATGTTTCTTAGCATACCATTATTTGCAAGTGCAGGAAATTCAGCCTTGCAGAAAGATATAATTCATGTTTATTTTGGTAATATGGAAGGGTGGAAGATTCAATGGCTCACGCTAGCTAGGAGAATATTAATGTTGAAGACAATGATCTTGACAATGCCACTATACTCTATGGTGTGTTTGATAATTCTATCCAAGGTGATCAAAGTAATAGATAAAAGAATGAGAAACTTTTTCTGGAATGGGAACCAAGAATAGGATAAAATCCCCTTCCTTTCCTGGGATCAAATATGCCTACCAAAAAGGAGTGGGGGTGAGGCTCAAAAATTTTAATTTGATGAATGAGGCGATGGGGCCAAGATGGTCTGGTCTATGCACAAAAACCTGAATCAGAGGTGAGCACAAATCCTGAGAGGAAAGTACCTTGATAGTGGAGAAAGGGAACATATTTTAATAGTTGTCGACCTGCCTGGAGGTTCAACATTATGGAATTTTAGTCTCAATTGTATGGAAGTAATTACAAACCATTTAACTTGGCAAATAGGGAACGTGAGATGAGCCAAATTTTGGGAAGACTCATGGGATGGAAAGGAAGAATTGCATTAGGAAAATATATCTTAGAACCTCATTCAAGCCTATAAATTGGTATGGGGCAACAAGTTACGTGACCTTTTAGATTTGGAATATGAGGAGGTGAGGGTGAGGGTAAATAGAAAAACCTAGAGAACTTGGGGGTGAACACTAGTGAGATACAACAACTTAAAGAAAATTTTAAGCAATGGGATATTGCACTAAGGGTGAAGATGAAATCGTGTGGTTTAGATCTAAAAGTGGAGAGTATCTAGTGAAAGTGGGATATATGTTTCTGGTAAACAAGGCCAATTGCGAGGAGTGGGCTAAGAAAGTATGTTGGAATAAATATTGTTTGCCAAAGGCTGGAGCATTTACTTGGCTAGTAGGAAGGGGTAGGATTTTAACAAGGGATAGATTGAAAATAATTGGAATTGTTGGACCTTTAAGTGCTTCCTATACAATAAAGATGAGAAGACCTTAGACCACCCTCTTCTCAATTGTGAGTTCTCAGAGGAATGTTGGAAGGTTATTATGAAGCAACTAGGATGGTATGTTCCATTACCATTGTCAGTTAGGGAATGGATTAAATCTTGGTTTATTTCTAAAGAGAAGTCAATTTTTTCTGCTATATGGCATGTTGTCCCATCTAGCACAATGTGGGAGATTTGGAAGGAGTGAAATAAAAGATTAAATTCCAAGGGAAGGAAGAGGGTATTTATAGATTCTTGACCAAATTAGAAATGGAAATCTTAGAATTGGTTAGTAATGCAGTAAATCAAACCAAAATAAATAAGGTTCCTTTCAACCAAAATTATTCAAGATTGAAGGCAAATTGGCCTCAACTTAAGTTCTGAATTGTTAATGGTACTTTAAGGGTTCAACCTCCTTCCTTTCCTGTGGTGAAGGAATTATGGAGACCTCCAAAAGAGGTTGGATCAAGATCAATTTCAATGAGGCCTCAAAGGGAAAACTGGGGCCTTCTAAAGCATGATACGTTGCTAGGAATGAATTTGGCAACATTCAAATGGTTGGTGCAAAGAGGCTTCTAGTAGGAGCAAACAATGAAGCTGAATGCATGGTTGTCTTGTTGCCCATAAAAATGGCAATGAAAATGGGGGCTAGGAAATTGTATTTAGAAGGGGACTCATAGGTCAGAGTAAATATTTGAAGGATTAAGAAGATGCTTGGTGCATTTGAGGATTTCAAAGTATCTCATGTGATGAGGGAGGCTAATGAAGTTGTAGAAAAATTATCAAATTTTGGGGTGTCACTATTAGAGAAGATAGAGGATGAATTCATAGAATATTTTAGGGGGATTTAATTTGATTCTTTAGACTATGCTCAACAACATATTTAAAAAGGGGTGGGTAATTACCTAGGCTATCTATCCTTTGTTTGTTCTAGGCATCGATGTCAATTGGTAGGTAGTGGAAAATGTTTTCAAGAAGCCTTTGAAATTTAATGGTAAGCACTTGATATTTCAAAAATTAAGTTGGCCAATGGGTGGTGTTGACATGATGGTGTAATCATGGCGATGTCATATGGGAAATGTAGGCAGTGGTATCTTGGGAACAATCCAAAACTTTCTGGAGTGTCTTTTCCCTATTTCACTTGGATTTGGGGAAATTACTTTGAAAGTGACATGGGAGAAGAGTGATAGGGACAACACTACTGAAAGGGGGCCAATTTTCACTCAAATTGCCAAATCAATTATCAACTTTTAGAGGAGAAATCATTGTCTTTTCAAATTTGATGATGAACATTTCTGGGGGTGTGTGATGAAGATGATGGTTGAAGAACAGTTGAACATAGAGCTTCATCCAAGGACAAACCTAGAAATTTTGTCAATTTTCCTTGCATGAGCATTGCAGTTGGAAAGTCAGGAGTAGGCATTAGAGGCAATGTGACTGTGTGTTACATCGGAGTGGGCAGGAGGAATGATTCCCATTATGGGTATAGCCAATCTGGGGGTAAGACTGACAATTGGGGATGGCCCTTGGAGGTTTGTGGATAGTGCATCCAGGGATTAACAAACTTTCCTAGTATGGAGCTCAACGAAACCTAAGGAAATGTAAATTGAGGTGGCTCGGGGCAGGTGAGAGGATTTGTTGGGATATATGCTAACTGCGGAAGAGGAATTATACCACATGGAGATAGAAAGGGAAATAAAAATGAAATGAACCCTGAGAAAATCTACTACTAAGTTGAGGATGAAGAATGACACGAGGGTTGCAAATAATCCAGCAAGGAGGACAAAGAAGAGTAAAATGGACACATGTGGAGGAATCTTCATTCTGAGTGCTACAATTTTGTTTTATCTAAAGAAGGGTATTCTCTGATTTGGCCCAATTTTGTAAGATTTTAAGGCTCGAGATTAAATTATATAAATATATTGTCATTTAATATCTTTTGGTGTCTGGTCGCGATGAGTATCATAGCAGTGTCAAGATAATGTCTATTAAGAGATAGAAATGTAGTGTTTTGTTGATTCCCGTGAGGCCTATATAGTTGTAGAGTGTAATCGAGGTTTCATATAGGTGTTTAGGGTATTATATAAGGTAATCTACCAATATGAAGTGGCTCATTATGTAAAACTCTTTGATATATTAATAAAAATCTATAATTACTAATAAAAAAATCTTTGGAGTGCAAAAGTAGTTAATGCAAATTTCACCCTAAAATTTCAATTGTCTTTGTTCAAAATGGAAGACAAAATCAAAATGTAAAATCACATAAGTAATTTGAGGTCTCTCATTGGGATACTAATGGAAGTTAATGCTCTTGTAGATGATGATGATGATGATGATGATGATGCTAAAGGGACATGTTAAACAAATTTCCTTAAAGTACAATAATGTTATTTTACAATCAATCAAATAACCTCACAATCCTTAAAAGATGTGATTTAACCCTTTTTATAGAAGAAACAACAATAATAGAAGATACAAAAAATGATTTTCAAAAAGATAAATTATTATATTCATGAAGATGTAATAAAATTCAAGCACTAACAAGGATGGAATTAAATCTTTTTATTGTAAGAAAAAGGGTCACCTAGCTTGGTCGTGTAGAACTTGAGTCAATGATGTTCTTAAAGGAAAACTTAACAATCAATCAAATGAAGTTAACTTAGTATGTGTTTCTCTAGGAAGAGGATAGACAAGATGATGAAGCTTTTATTAATGATTCTTCTAGTATAAATAATAAGCTCATACTTTGAGCCTTCACATGTGGACACTAGTGGCATTGTGGGTTGGAGGAATTTCTATAATCTCAATTTAGCTTCTCACTTTGAGATGATGTTTTACATGTGAGACTCATTTTTGGTTTGTTAGTTATCCTTTTTTAGGTTGACATATTTGGAGAATACATGTGTATTGTAAAATTAATTTTTTGATATTGGTAAGGGATTTAGTGTTGATATCAATATGGATTATTGTCTAATTAGTTTAAAATACTATCATTGAAAATTATACCCTTATTAGGGTCATTAGACAACTTGATGGAGCTTTGTTACAACTCAATATGGGTTATTATTGAATAACTTGAGAATTTGTGATGAACAAGAGTTCAAGATTAAGAACATGAGAATTAAGCTTGAAGTTGCACCCTTGCAAGTGACACAAGGTCAATTGATTCAATATTTGTTTCTTCTTGAATAATAATCAGCATGTTTTTTTGTTTAAACCTTGGGAGGGTCCCTTGGCAAGGTGAAATTTGAGGAATAATGTAATAGAGGGAGAGGGTCCCAATGTTAGCATAACAGGCATATTACATTGAATAATACCACTTAATTTGTTGTGATATGGTGCACATTTATGTTTTTATAATTGGAAACTATTTAGCAATTATTTTACACCATATAAATATGTGTTGCAATCATCAAATAAAACAATAAATCTCTATTGGTTTCCATCAATAATTGTATTAACATATTCTCTAAAAGTACACCTAAAAGTAAGTGAAAACTAACCTAGATATGTACATTTGAACTCTAAAATAATGATTATTAATTATTATTAAATTTGAGAGTCATCACGTAGTTATATTTAATGGTATAATGTATGCTTAAGAAATATCTAGGGTTATATATTTCATAATAAAGTAAATGCCTAGAAATATATGTAGATATGATATGATAAGACCGAAAAGATAGACGTTTGTATAGGTGAGAATAAATAAGGAATAACTAAAGAATCAAACCTAATTTGAAATTGTGTCATATTTGATCATATGGTCATGATAATATATTCTCTCAAAGTAAACCTAAAAGTAATGTAGATTGGCATGAATATGTAAATATGAGTGCTATAATGATGAACACTAATTATTAAATGTAATAAATGCCAATATTAAGTTTTATGTGATACTACAAGTATTGAAATTATTCATATATTTAAGCCGATAGGATTTGTGTGGAAGCTTTGCTCCTGAAAAATGAGTTCTCTCCCCAGATAGTTGTCAGCCCCTCATCATTGGTTTTCCTTTTCCAACTATGAAAAACCCTTCCTCTTTTTTCCCCTTCTTTGTCGTCGGATATTACCAGACAAAACTGAAAAAAAAAATAGCAATTTGCCCTATTTATTTCCCCTCTTCTTACCTCTATTTATTTTTGGGCTTATCAAAATCCTGAGTTTGTTGAACATTAATCCTCTAGCCTAGTGGCTTGGGAAAAAGATATACACAAAGTAAAAAAAATTGATTTGAATCTACTTAAATAGAGACATCACCTCATTTGTTTGAGTCCACCCAGACCTCCATAGCACAATTTGGTGCAAATTATTCATAGTTTGAATGGTTGAGCTATGAATCTATTTTCTTGTAGCTTTTTAAAAATTTCCTTTTCATTTAATTAATGTTTTTGGGTTTCAGTAATGGACATGCCATCTAGAAGTGTGCTGAAATTGTTATTTAGCTCCAAATCTTAATGAATTCAAGTATCTAAGTTTTGATTTTGGGTGTCATTATGTCAACTACAATTATGTTATATGCTTTGGATATTTCTACAACAACAATTATATTAGCCAATCTGTATATGTAGGATGATATGCTTTAATCATTATAAAAGAAAATATTTTTAAATCAATTTTTGAGGTACCCTATTGAAGGAACTTGAGTTTTATCGGATTGTTTTTTTTCAAAGTCCCAATTAGGATTGTCATAGTGGGAACCATGGCGTAGTTTTCAATGTGATATACTTTCAGGTACCTTTATTTTCTATTTATGTTTTTAAGAACAATTTTCCCTCTACAAAAATTGGGGGCAAGAGAGGTCACGAGATCCTTCTGGGTGATTCAACTGTTGAACCTCCCAAAAAATCCCACTAGCCCATTGAGGAGTTATTTCTTTTCTGTCACGACCCCTCTATAGGCTAACCTTAATTATGCTCATCTATTAGCATTTGACAAGTATGTTAATGTGTTATACATGATTTTAATTAAGATTTATTTATTTTAAACAATGTTTATTGAAATAAATTGAGTTGAACTATTTTGTGTACTATGGTATTAAATAGGTTCCCAATTTGGAGTCGATTTCGAATATCCATCGAATATTATGAGTAATTATTTATAAAATTGGACTAGACGTTCTAATAATTAATATTAAATATAATCATTAGGCATTATAAGCAAATAAATAAATATTAAAATCACTTAATAATATAAGACATAACTATTAGATAATATATATAATAATGTTAAGCAAAAATAAAATTTATAATAAATGAGTATTAAAATAAATAAACAAACCATGTAACCCTTAATAAATAAGATATAAACATATAACATAATTATTAAACGATAGCAATAAAATGAAGTTAAAAATAATATAATATAAAATAAAAGTGTATAATAATAAGATATTAATATATTGAGACATTAATAAAGGCATGATGTATTAAAATATTATTAAAGAAATGTGACGTTAATATAATCATTTGAAACATAATTACTGAGCAAGGTATATGTTAAACAATTTTAAAATACATGTTGGTCGATTTGAATAAAAGAGACTTCATGTATTGTAAAACATTCATGATATATATATATATATATATATATATATATATATATATATGCCAAAGGAGCCAAACATGTATTTGTTTTGGCAAATATGGTGTGAAGGCCTGGAGCTGCATACGCGTCCATACCTGAATGGTGAAGTTGCATCAATGGTACACGAGGCTAGCAGAGAGCTGAGAACTGACGTCTACAGCCAACGTGGGTTGTTCTTAATTGGGAAGAATCAGATTTAAGTTCATCTATAGATATTTTGGAATGGAAATCAGATTTCAGTTGTTCTATGGAAACTTTTGGAGGAAGCAACCGCCATCTCACAACTGAATGAAAATGGACATAAAAAGAGGTGAATGGTACATGGTAGGAAGGCTGGAGGGAAATGGAGGCAGCAACTGGATGCAGACATAACAAAAAAAAAACTCCATTCTTAATCATTTGAACTCTTTCTCTCCTTTTAGCTAAACCAAGTGTGATTCATACTGCAAAACCCTTATCTCCATTTTTAATGCGGTGAGTTGTTTAATTCTGAGAATAAAACAAAAATGTACATGACTATATAATAGCATTTGGGTTATTTTGTAAGTTCTTGCTTCTAATTTAGCATGTATATATAAAGGAGGCTCTATTCCAGTGTTTATAAATTCAGAAAAGAGCTTTGATACAATGTTTATGAATTCTAGAAATAATATGTTTACAGCATTTATAAATTTAAATAGAGGACATTGTTACAATGTTTAGAAATTCTAGAAATAATATGGCTATAGAATTTATAAATTCTGATACAGGACATTGTTACAGCATTTAGAAATTTTGGAAAATAATGTGGCTACAGTATTCTAAAATTCTAGAAGATGGATTTGTTATAGCGTTTACAACTCTAAAAATGGTGTTGCTATGATATTTAGAAATTCTGAAAAATATCTTTATTAGTTGTTCAAATATTTTATTGAGTTTTAGAATTTATTTGATATTATCAACATCACTCTGCCTTGTCTTCTACTAAAGACTTGAATATAGTTGCATGTAATCATCATCACTCGCTACTATATAAGGAAATTCATTTTATGGTCTTGATAATTCTCTAATTTAAATGTTATTTAGGGCACCATATCAACCTTCCAGCTATTCCTTTTGGGAGGGTAGGTTGTTCTATTTACTTGTTGTCATCTCATGTTAGTTTTAATTAGAGTAGGAGTTACCACTTCATTTCAATGTGTTTTGATCATAGAAAGATGAGTGTTTGAAGGTTGTTCTCAATTTTATTTCATGAATTTTGAATTGTAAGGAGATTAGATCGCCTTCTACTTAGTAGCTTTCAGAATGTCAAAAAGTCTACACAGTCAATCTTCATAATGCTACGATAACTTTTAAATATTCTTACTTAGTTAACAGACCAAGAGGTAGACCATTTGAAGAATTAAGCTAATTAATTTACATTCATTCTTGTTGTTCTGAAAGGGTTTGTTCTTATCATGATGTACTAAAAGTTACTACTCTTTTAGAAAAGGTTATAAAATTTGTGTACTTGTTTTAATAAAGTCAACTACCTACCATGCCATAGATAGATCATCAGATAGTCTTATTAAATGTGAGTAGTACATTCTTATGTGGATTTTCCAAAAAGGAAACTGAATAGTATTACAGGCTGAAGCATACCATAAAAAGAAGAACTACTTGCTAGTAATCTGGTTGACGGGTTATCTTATATTGTCTTATTTAACAAAGATGTGAGAAATTCACAACTTTGAGACAACTTGACATAATAGCATTAACAGAAAGGAAATTGGGCATGTGCGCATAGGTAAACATTACACATATTTTAACTATAACCTTATGTTAGGCATTGTTGAAGTCATAGTGAATAACTTAGAATCTGTCTGATTCACCCGAGTGGGTGTATGGTGGCAAAGAATTGTTTGGGGATGGAAAGTACCCTGAAAGGGTTCTGTCACCACCACATTTACATAAAACAAAGTAGAAAACAAAACTACATATCGTTAGAGAGTGTGAGTTCCAAGGGCCTTGATCTCACGTATACGGGTATGTAGGCAGCCTGGGGATGAAGGATACCTCCAACGCATAGGTGCCTTGGACATAGTTATGTGGTAGTTCAATTATAGTCATAAATTCTAAAATTATCAAAACTTGTAGAAGAATGATTCTCAGGAAGGTACCTATACCTGACTAAATGCCTGAAAGTCAAGAGGGGGTATAGGACTTAGAGTTACTCTCGGTGATCTTGCACCCAGCCAAAGGCTCAAAATCCAAGGGAGGGTGCAGATCCTATTTTTTAACCTTGCAAATGTCCTTGGCACAGTCTTGGGAAGACTGTGGAATACCTTGCAAGCTACTCTAAACCCCAGAAGGCCACCAAAGCAAAAAGACTCTGATCGAAGTAGTAGAGAAATCATGTCCATATTAATTCCCATCCAAGATGGATGGAGGAATGACTTCTAGATCACTTACATTGTATCCTACCTCATATGAGTAGAGGTATGATCTGAGAAGGTTGCTTATAATCCAATCTCGTTTGGATGGAGGTATGACTTCTAAATCACTTACATTAATTCTTGCCCCGTATGGGTAGAGGTACGATTTGAGAAGGCTACTTATGTTTTCCTATTCTGTACGAATAGAGGTGTGATTCAGATTGATCACCTTATGGCCCATGACATAAGAGCTCAGATTAGTTGTTTAGACTATCTCTCTTGTGGAAAGAGAGTTACATCTCTTGAGTCATCATTAACTAACAATGGGAAGTATCAAAAAAAAATCCTTAACTACTCTGCACTAATATGCCATTGCTATCTTCTCATAAACTGTTATTTTATTATAAAATAGGTTGGGTCCTTACATTTTCCTCTTTATAGAACTTGTGTGTGTGTGTGTGCATTTTAGATACCGGGTGTTTAGATTTTTTTTGTGAAAAGGGTTAGTCTTTGATCTCTTTGATGAGTTGTATTTAGTGTTGTGGTTTGTACCTTACAAATTTTACTTTTTGTTATTGGCAATTTGAAGACCTTAGCATTTTATGGATATGCATTTTCATATGTAAATTGCCTTATCTTTGGTTATGGTTTTTTTTATTGTATACACCTAGATATTGGCCATAATGAGAGTACTTAATTATAAAGATTAGGCAGAAGCATCGTAGAAGGGGATTTCATGGACACTACTCAACGTTTTTAGTAGACTCTATTGCTGAAACAATATCGTGCCAAGTAAGATTTTGCTATGATGTTGCAATTTTTTAGTATATATTGTCCCTCACAACTCAATCAAAATTTGGTTTACTAAAAATGGATTTAGAAGGGTACTAGAGTCTCTTGATTTTGTAATGTTTATTACATAACAATAACATAATCAAATTTTATGTCTGTTCTACATTTTCAGATTAATTAACTCATAATGTGATGCTAAAATCCCTAAAATTTTGGTGACTATTTAATTCCATATCTTCTTAAGGCCATCTGGGCTAAATTATTTCATATATGTTGATTTTGATGGAAATGCATATATCAAGTTGTTCAATATTTTTCATAATATTGCAATTTCTTTTGTTATAAGATTTTGTAGTCTGTTCTCTCCATGTATTATATAAATTGTAAGTTTTTTAAGTACTTTATTTTTAAGAAATATGTATTTTATTTATATATTTTAAAGAGTTTTCTTAATGTAATTATATAATGATGCTTTAGGAAAATAATTCAAAAGTTCACCTATGTGCATGTCAACATAAGTCCTAGAAACAACTCTGAAACACGATTTTTTCCCTGTATATTTGCTTATCCCTACTGTATATTGAAACATTGGTGGAAAGGGAATACTTAGACCTACGTGGAGTTATTTAAAGACTTATTTGTGTTCATTTTGGATCTATGCATGGAGTAGACCTACATTATTGTATATTTGAATGCATGAATTAGAATGTCATTAAGAGGTGGATATTGTTAGAATATTCATGACACAAACAAGGGAGGATCCATCACACAATCTCCACTATTATCTTAAGCTATCACACATTCTCCCTATGTCCTGTCATTTGTCAACCCATCATTAATGCTACAGGTTACTCTTCTTTATAGTTTATGATTATTTTTCTATAAACTAATTTTTCAGAGGTAATTCGTCTAAAAAATTGCATGCATGCAAGCTACCTGGTGACTGAAAATGTTCAACAATCACAATTAGGTGTCAAAAAATCCCTTAACTCTACTACATACACAACATATTCTTATTCAAATAGTTTTCATTCTAATCAGAGATCTAGCATTGAATTTATTTCAACACTCCATCTGCGAGTCTTCTAAAAAATATAGCCACTACCTCAATCAATAAGTTTATGCTTTCTAAATCTTATTGTTGTTTCATTAGATTTTTTTTTCAAAAAAATGATCTATAAAATTCATATCTATTTTACCTTGCAGCTTTACATCATATTTTTCTTTGAATTTTGGAATTTGATTTTTGTTTCTCATTCAAGAGATTGTACAACTACAATGAATAAGAGAACTTTACAACGTTGCCAACATCTAGTTCAAGTTATGTTTGTCATAAGTCACAGGCAGATTGACAATTATATGTCAATAGGTGACTCCAATTAGGGACTCAATTTTCTAATCAGATAATCCTTTCACTCTTTCCAACTATTTTTGGAAATTGTACTCCAGATACACAACATATCCTAATTCAAACAACACCCATTTTTATCATCAAAGCTCCACTATTTAATTTATTTTGCCACCAGAAAATTTCTGAATGTTTGATCTATACAAGAACTTCACAATGCTCATGCTAACAAAGAAAATTACATTTACTTATGCATGTTCACCTATCTAGTCATATAATATGAATGTAATTTTTGTTTTGCAAATCAAACTAAAGCTACGCTCTGGAAAATGAAGAAAATCAATATTGTGGGAACAATTCTATTGTTCTATATCCACAACAAAAACATGTACAGTCAATCAAGATGTAACAATCAAAGCCCAATTTATCATTCTCTAAGAGAACAAAAACAATCATAACACATTGAATCAATATGTTGCAATGTAAACACACACACACACACATATCTTTTTTAGGAATGTTATATATCTTCTAGATTTCCTTCTACATAACATTAATGATCTACTTTTGCCAATGTATAAAACATTTCACTGTCTTGAAAATCAAAACTCCCATCAGCTAACCGTTGCAAGCACAAAAATGTGCAACTGTTAGTTAATAAACCTATGTCAAATTAAATTGATGTCATTTGATGACTTAACTTTCAATAACAATTAACAAAAGAATTGAGATAATCTTCTCTTTTAAGATGATCTCTCTCTCTCTCTCTCTCTCTCTCTCTCTCTCTCTCTCTCTCTCTCTCTCTCTCT
>MU223155.1:734999-749533 GCA_018584345.1 Thuja plicata
CAAGATTTGTTGTGCGTTTTCAAACTGTCAGGATCTGGAATCCCGATGAGATTTTCGTTTCAATAACATTTTAGTATTGTTTGAAGCTGTTTGTACTAATATTTGGTTTGTCGAGACATGATGTGATTCAATATGGCCTCGAAATATTGCAAGGTTTTTAAAATATCAGCAATGTTGAGATTTTAACTTCCTTTTTTTTTTTCCGTTCCAGCTTCAGTCTAATGAAGTGCTTTCAATTGTAAGAATCAAAAACATCTACTCTATGAAGTTCCGATTCAACAAAAGGTGAGTACTGAAACTTTATTTTGCTTCCGTATCAGTATAACTGCTAGAGATCACACCTTGTAAGATACTGACTGATGCCAAAACAAGGAAAGGTTGGAGAGGTTTACACATTGCATCGACCAAATTCGAGTTAAGATCAAAAGTACTTTCAAACAAAATTATTTTTAATGTCCACGGCATTGGAAACAAAATAGCCACAAACAAGACTGAATTAGTTTTCTTCGAACTCTTCCTGTCTTTCTCCTCTGCTCTTCTTCTCATTTATTTTGCTTTAACATTGCTCTATTTTCCTTCAACTATTTTCTGACACTCTTTGTAGCATCACAGCCCTTACAGACCTTTTAACACAACCCATTTTCCTTGGCCGCTTCGTCTACTATGCAGCCCCTTCATAACGCTCTATCCACATGTAGTTCAGGTTGAATTTAACTTCTGCAGCCTTGACTATCTTCCCTGCCAAAGCTGCTCCCAATCTGAAAGAGGCACACACCATAAACATTAATTGTAGAAATCGATGAGAGAAAATTTTGAAATTTTAAAACTGAAGTTTCTCTTCCACGTGGATGCCCTGTATCACATACCTATGGTAAAAAGAAATGTTTCATGACTGAAACTCATAAATATTTATAATTTTTTATTATTTGTTCTACATAATTTTTTCTGCCTCTGATATACTTAACTAACTTTCCCTGTAATTTGAAATCTCTCCCATTCTTCGTTTTTTTTTTCTTTTTCTTTCTCTTGTTACATTATCTATTTCCTACTAGTGTGCACTTATCTATTTCCTACTAGTATGCACTATGAAACTCTACAAAATCAAAAACTCCAATGTCATTATATTCAACTAAACAATCAAATTTTAATAATATCTCATCAAGTTGAAACTGTTACAAAAATTTGTTTTTCATCCCTCTCTACAATAACACCAGGTTCCTCTTTGTTCATGCCTTCCAAAAGACATTGTTTTGCTACAAAATGTCCAAGTACAATGTGTTTAAAAGTTCTAATGTGAGATAAGACAAAAGAGGGATGCCAACTATTATTAATGAACTATTGGATAATTATATCTTTTTGCAAAAAGAAATAATGAACGGAATAGAGAGAACATTTGAGGAAAGAGTCTTAAATTGTCCAAATTTTTTAGAGGATTATTCATCGTGTTTAGCTAAGAGCCAAGGAGTGAGGGGAATTGCCTAAAATTTGAAGAATGTATGCTAGAACAAATGTAAACAATGTGACAGGGGTAGAAGAAAATTTAGTGGTTGGTTCAACAAACAATATTTTATTGACTTTTCAAATATAAAGTGATTTTCTTGAAGTTCCACCATTGGAAAATGTAAGTTGTAAATTTGCACTACTTGCCTCTATCAACTTAGAAGAAGGAAATACGGATTCCTAAAATCAAAGTACATGGACAATACAATATTCATGTGAAGTATCCTAATTGATGTGTAGCCAAGGTATGGGTCGGGTCCTCAATTAAGGTAAAAATTGGTATAGTGAATAAGGAGATAGTTGTAGTGTTGAGTGGTTAGGAAAGCCTTTAAGTTTACAAGTTTATTGTGTTTGATACAAGGGAAAATTTCAAGGGACTTTTAAACATGCATGGTATGATTTCGAGTTTAACATTTTTCATTTCTATAATAAAAATTTAGGCTTTTTTTTTCAAATTGGAATAACTAACATAAATTATCTTAGAATGTATAAATTTATTTTGGAGATGTTATTTTTAATTAAATTGTTATAGTTAAAAATTAGTTATGAGAAATCTCAAAAGTCATGAATTAAATCTAAATAGAAATTATGGACACAACTAAAATTAAATTAAAATTTTACAATGGATTTTAAACATTCAATTTTTTTTATGTTAAACCTTTATTTCATATGAATGATTTTTTTGTATTTTAACATAAACCTTTGATTGGCCTTAGCCTGAGTTCAATCCTACCAAGATATTTTTGTAAACCTCGTGAACATAATTTAAAGAAGGCTCTTGAGACTAGTCACTAGCCAAGTAAGGGAATGTTTGTTGTTCCAATATGTTGCACTATGTCAAAACACATATCAACATGAACCAATTTACCTTTAATGATGAGAAAAAGATAAACTAATTTAGGTTTTGGTTTTACTTCATTTCATTTGGTGAAACAAACAATTGATTCTTCACCTTGGCTATTGGGTATCATTGCTTGGCTCTCCTTTTATCACTTGAGGCATCTTTTACCAAGTTAACATGTCTAGGCATAGACAACGCTTTGCACATAGACAAGTTAGTTCAATAATTCTTCATAAATGTCATTGTGTTGAAAGTTTGAGAGTTTATGGGCACTTGCTTCACAAAATGGTCCTTTTGACTTATGCAAGAGAGGAGTGTGACATAAGCTTGACCTTTTGGGATGAAGTAGAAGTCAAATTCCAAGTGGTGTTGGTAGAAGTGGACTTTTGAACTCGATTAGGTTGAATTTTAACACCTATTATCTCTTTCAAAGGAGTTAGGCAACTACCTTTGGAATTATGACTCTGTCTAAGAATGTAATCTACCTCCTAGCATCTTTAGAAGTGTAGAGCTAATTGAGCCAAGAGCATCATATAATTTATTTTGTATTTAAATTAAACGTATCAAAAGGCTCCTCTATGGGTCCCTCCAATGAACAAGTAACCAAGGTCTTGCATAAGAATGTTTAATCCTTTAAATTATACCATAGGTGATCTTGATATTATATGTAAGTCAATAGATAGTGACCAACAATATAATCCAATAATCAATAATTAGGGTTCATCTACCAATATATTATCAAAGGGACTACAACCAAAGCCTTTTATGTCAATAATTATATTTGAGGGTGGGTTCAATTGAGGCTAGTTGGAAGGAGGAACAAACTAAATTGGTTTTCAATAAGATGATAGATAACTCAACTAGTAGTCTTGGTAACCATTTCTTTGATATCCCCAAGGTTGTTGAATTTAATTTTCTTCCATGTTAGCAAACTTATTGGTGACACCTCGCATAATGTCCAAAAACATTTGTCAAGTTCCAAATTTTAGCAATAGAAGATGAGAATGCTTCCTTGAAAGGGAAGATATTAGGTTGATAGGAGGGAATTTTACCTATATGGGAATAATATATGATTATTTATGAAAAAGGAAGGACAAACATCTAAGAAAATAGGTGTAGTGGGTATTAGGGAGAACTTTCTAGCCAAGAATAAGTTATTCTTAGCTTGAAGGGATAGATAAATAGTGGCATCAATTGTAGTAGCTCATAAATCATAAATTATTAGAAAAAAAGATTAGGGTTAATGTATGATATATTAGGAAAATGTATCTCAACCTTGTATTCATAATGCTTATTTTAATTCATTTTATATGCATTCAACGGGTATGTGCACCAAGTTGTGGACCAAAAAAGTGGACACATCTTTAAAAAAATTCAAATTTCATATAACCCGATCGGGTTATTGAAAATTCAAAATTATTCTCGGCTTGGTAACCAAGCCTAGAAATTACTATTAAAAAACACAATGTGTCTCAGAATCTGATCGGGTTTCTAAATTTCAAATAACCCGATAAGATTCTGAAAATCAAAAAGTACTTCAAAACCCGATCGGGTTTTGAAGAAGTAAAAATTATGCATTTGTTCTCCATAACTCGATTGGGTTATGAAGAAATTAAAATAGGCTTTGCTCTGGAAGCCATAACTTCCACATACGGAGTCCGATTGACTCCGTTCAAAAAGTGTAGGAAAGATCTTGAGACGATCTAACACATGATTAACCTACAATCATCTTCAGTCATCAAAAAAATTTCTCCCATCCATTTTAATCAAGTAAGGTATAAAATAGGTACTCATTATTGCCCATACATGCAATGTATAGGAAAATCAGTATGCTCTCTCTCTCTCTCTCTCTCTCTCTCTCTCTCTCTCTCACACACACACACACACACACACAACATACTGATTTTCCTATACGTTGCATGTATGGGCAATAATGAGTACCTATTTTATACCTTACTTAATTCAAATGGATGGCAGAAAAAATGTTGATGCCTAAAGATGATCATAGGTTAATAATGTGTTAGATCATCTCAAGATCTTTCCTACGCTTTTTGAACGGAGTCAATCAGACGCCGTATGTGGAAGTTATGGATTCCAGAGCAAAGCCTATTTTAGTTTCTTCAAAACCCGATCGGGTTATGGAGAATAAAATGCATAAGTTTTACTTCTTCAAAACCCGATTGGGTTATGGCTTGGGAAGAGCTTTGGAAAATGACCCAAAGGCTTGGAGGCTCATTTTCCCTCCATTAGACATTTTTTCATCTTGTAAGATGAATTCTCGACTTTATCTTCATCAGGTTTTCAATTTGTCAACTAGGTAGCTTTATAATTTTCACCATAATCTCATACGTCTTCTTAGCTTTCTAACCATATAATATTTTCTATTTTTGGACAACATTAGGATAGTAAACTTTAATTTTCTTTACCAATGTCTTGATTGTCCTCACAGACATATGTCTACCATTTTTTTAATAACTTTTGCTATACTTAATAAAATTACAAATAAATTACATATTATTGTTCTACACTTGATTTTATACACTTTTTTAAAAAAAGTTTTTATTTTCAATTATTTTGATGCAAGTTATGCCCAGCACACGAACAGGTACCAAATTTTCAGGATGTGATCACTTCAAGAAATCACAGAAAAAAAATACTCATCAGAAAATTACAAAAAAATACACAACTTCTAAATCTCACTCTTACCTATCATCCTACCAAACGGATTTAAAAATGCTGAATATAACTATATCTTTTGTACCACGCACGAAAATAGCTATGTTATGTTTCTCCAAAAAAATTAGGAACATGTTTTCGTGCGCGCAAGGTTTGACCGGCTTAATCTTATCGGTTTTTTAAAAAAATTAGTGTTTTAGAAAATAGATTCAGAGTACTACAATTTTTATTTTTACACATCTTATTTTGAATGCATGACCCTCAAACGTCTGTTCCAAGATCAGGTTTACCCGTTTTCAAAAAAAATGTGTCCACTTATACCCCCTTTTTGGTCCACAACTTGGTGCACACACCCCACTATTTCATCTTCATGTGGGAGAGTTGGCATCTCGTTGGAGCCTCACATGAGGAGTTTGGTATCCCTCTTTAAGATTACATAGTTTGGCCAAGTATTGATATTTTGTAGTATGTGTAAGGTCTCCATGATAAGAGTCGCAAATGGTAGATTTTATGATGCATATAAGAGGAAGGTAAAAAGAATATTGACCAACATCATGATATGTTTGGGGTATAAGTACAAACCAGTGTCACACTTTTATAAAGGAAAAAGTTAATAGCACCAAAATTGTTCAACTTCAATGATATAAAAGTGACATTTGTAATTGGAATTTGAAGATGATGTAAATTGATGAAATGTGTAAAACTGGATGAAGTTTATGCCTATTATTTTTTTTAAAAAAAATTGAACAAAAATTGATGTAGTTTTAAAAAATTTAAAGTCCATTTTTCAATTGTTGAAAAATGCAGAAAATCAGGGGGTCTAGTTCTCGCCAAAAAAATATATGCAAATATTCCTTTTTCCTTTGATTTTAGAATATGTTTTAGATGACAAGTATAGCCAGTGCAGAAAAAAAGAAAGATTAGTTTCTGATGCGTATTTTCTCTGTTATAACTATTCAAATTGGAGTTACTAAAAATCAACAGTTTTTGTCTCCCACCTAATTTCCCCTATCAAATGTACACCATTCAGAAAAAAATAAAAATTATTTAAGAGGACTCTCTCCTCTAGTGTTAAATATAAGGTTTAAACTTTTTTGACATGATTTACTATTTTTTTTTTCTTTTTTCGAACCAGCATGTTCTCGAATGTTAAAATACCTACTTGCAATATTTTGAAATTATAATATATTAGATGTAATCAAAACACTATAAAACGTGTATGACCATAATCTATCATCCAAGCTCCATAAAAGGGTATTTTTAGTTTATAAAGAAAGTTGAGTTTTGATGGGCAAATTAGCTGTAGAAGTGAGAAGTTCTGCAATTCTACAAATTTTGCTTATTTGGGTGCCACATAGGATGTCACATAAGTAATAGTAGAGACATTTTTTGAAATTAAAAAAATCAAATAAAATGATTTAATGTGAATTAATAAATGTTTTTCTTTTTAAATCATTTTTTGAGAGTTTTAAAGGCGTATTTTTTGCGTTCAAGGGCAACTACGAATAAATATCACCAAGGAGGTTTATTTTTTCATGCAAGTTAATTTTATACTTTTATTTTTGCCTTTTTTTTGTTTCTTAGTTAAGGCATTGTTCAATTAGTACTTGAATTATGAACTTGTAACTATTATTTTTGGTTTTTTCATTAGGTATATGGTTTTATGGAATAGAACAAGAAAATATGATCGAATAAGGGAAGACAAAATTAAAGGTCATACAAAATGTAATCAAGATCAACCTGTTGAAGTTCTAGAAGAACATGTTGATATTCAAGAAGATGCAATTCAAGTAGGGGAACAAATTGGTAGTTCTCAAGGTGGAAATATATCTTTTGGCATGGGAAATTTGATGTAGTTGAATGAGGATTCACTTTTCAGTCAAATTTCATTTGAACACATGGTATCTGACAGCATAATTAAAGTGCATTGCAAAAAAGTTTGGGATGAATATTTTAAAGATAAAAGTATAGTTCGAAGAGCACAATTATTTGCTAGGCTACTCAAGAAAGGAGAAATGACTCCTGTTTTGGAGCTGTTGGGTGTTGATAACAAGAAAATCTCACCAGATAGTGTAAATCGAACAATAGTTAAAAAATTGCAAGATGCATTGATCGCCATTAACAACTCAAGTCGAGGAGCCTATTTAAGTGTTGCACGTAGAGCGTTGATGCCTACTTTATCTAGTAGGAGGTTGACACGGAGAAAACAAGTATGAACAATTTCTGATTTATTGAATGTATCTAGAAGAATTGTTCAAAGATATATTAGGAAGAGAAATATGTTAGATGAAAACATTGAAAAGAAATGGGTAAATATTTGTAGAATTGCTCGAAAAGACAAAATTTCTGAAGATGTAAAAAGATAGGTCATTGAATTATATTGGACCACTCACTCCTATGTTTCTTCTAATAGAAGGGATACTATACAAATGAAAGATGAAGAGACTGGTATGACACATCCAAAATATTTTATACTTATAACACAAAGTGAATTGTTTGAAGCATTCAAGCAAGAATTTTTAGATGTGAAAATATGTCAAAGAATGTTTGAGAGGTTGCGCCCTTTCTTTGTACGCATAAATAAGGTACGTGAAACTTATTGTTTTAAAAATCATGTTGAATTTCATATATACTTGCAATCATATAAAAAACTATGGCAGTACTTAATCCAAATATATGGTTATCGCTGGAAGTATCACACAATTTGTGAAGTCTATTTTATTTGATAAATCAGAAGATTCAGATGAGTTCAAAGTACAATGTATAAAAAGTGCATGCAATGATTGTGGAGATTTGCATAAATTTCTATTGCAAATTGAAAATATTAATGTTTCAACGCCAATTTTGTGGAAGAGGTTTGAATATGAGACATACCAAACTAAGACCGGAGATGAATCTAAAAAATCTGTATTGAAGGAGAGTGAACTGCCTTACCTTGAGTTTATGACCGGATTTTGTACTATGATTTATCCACATATCCAACATTTTCATGGTTCACCATTAAAATCTAAATAGTTTCATGATTCCAAAGATTTTTTTCCACCTAGTTATATTCTTTCAATTGTAGATTTTTCTAAGAACTATACATTTTCCCCTCAATCAGAGCTTCAAGCCCAATATTATCATTCTAATCAAGTTGCAATATTTGTGCAAGTGACCTATAGACACTCACAATTTGATTTGGATGAGGTAGAAAGTACTGATCCAAATGAACACATTATCATCAAAGAGGTTCATTTCTATATCAGCGATGCTAAGGTTCATGATAGGAGCTATGTGGCTCATTGTTTTGCAATGTATTTTGAAGATATTGTGAATCATGAGGTAAAAGCTTAACAACACTAGATCTGGTATGATGGTTGTGCAAGTAAGTACATGTACTTCAATTCATTTTCATTCTCATTTAATTAAGTTATTATTTGTACTTTTAATCGTGTATATATATATTCTTGATTTAATTGTACATTTTTTTATTTAATTTAAATTTTATTAAATGATTACATGTATGTATGCACATACAACTTTATCTTGAAGGATAATTTAAATCTGCAAAAGCCTTTAATTGGCTAGCCATGCAACATGCTAGACGCAATGTTACATTTATGTGGAACTTCTTTGAAAGTGGACATGGAAAACGAGAGCATGATGGAGCAGGAGCATGTGTGAAGCGTGCACTTTGCCAACATGAACTTGTAGGTACAAATGGTGTTCAATATTTAAATATATATAGATATTTCAAATAATATAATTTTATCTTGGATTCATTTTCTTTAAACTAATCTAGTTTAGAAATGTACTGGTAACATGATAGAGAGTTCTAATAAATTTTTGAATGGTGTCAAAGTCATTTTTCTAGTCGGGACACCAAATACAACAAACATTATTTTTGGGAAGTGAAAGGTAAAATATTTTGTTGGAAAATTCTTTTAAAATTTCATTTCGTGAATCACTTTTTATCATAACTGTTGATCTAAAAATGTGCGAATTTCATTTCATATTTGTAACAGATATAGACTGATCCAATCCTTATAATTGTCAAATAATTGTTGGTATTAGAAGTTTTCATCAAGCGATGACTACAGAACAACACAAACCTACATTGATTCAAGTAAGAAAAATCATGCTTTTGTGTTGACTACATTGAGGACAATCCAATGATTCAATGTGAGAATATTGCAAATGGATATGTTTCAAGATGGGATATGAAGGAGTTAATCAGAATGCCTCTTTATGAAGATGATGACATTGATATAAGGGTAAAAACCCAATAATTTTTCACCTTTTAAGCTAACTTGATTGACTCAGCCGAGTTAGACTTGGTCGAGTCTGACTCGGCCGAGTCTGACTTGGCCCAGTCTAACTTGGCTGAGTCAACGTGGCACCGAATGGCACTTGTGTGGCCAAGTCGGCTCATGCATGAGCCAATGGGAGTGCCAGTAGGACTCGGCCGAGTCCAACTAGGACGAGTCCAACTGGGCCGAGTATACCTAGGTGGCATGCCATGTGACAGCCAAACCTCCAAAAACGTAAAAAAATACAAAAGTTTGCACTTCTGCTATTTTTTTTAACTGCGCAAACTAGACAATGTCACAAAACTAAAAGTAACCTTTTCTAGATCTTGAAACTACAATTCTTGACATATAAATTTTATATTGTTTTGACTACAAAACATTGAACAAATTCATTAAAAACTAGATGTAGGTTATTAAAGCTTTCAGAAGTCGTTGATTCAGATAATATAAAAAATTCTAAATCAATTCAGAAAATTTATAAAATCATAGATAACACTAGAGAAGAGTGTTCTCTTCAATAATACGTAATTTATTTGGTTTTTGGTATAGTTTTGATAGGGGAAAAATGGTGAGAGACAAAAACTATTGATTTCAAGTAAGTTTGACTTTGAATACTTATAACGGGCAAACTATACATCGAAAACACTTCTTTTTTTTTTGCACTACCTATACATGTCATCTAAAACATATTCTGAAATTGGAGGAAAAAATAATGTTTTACTTATAATGATTTGGCGGGAAGTAAACTCCCTCATTTATAGTATTTTTCAGAAAATGAAAAATAGACCTGAAAATTTCAAAAAAAATATTAATTTTGGTTCAATTTTTTAAAAAAAATTATAGGCATATAATTCATCCTATTTGACACATTTCATCAGTTTACATCATCTTCAAATTCTCAATAGAAATGTGACTTTTATGCCCTTGAAGTTTTACAGTTTTGGTGATGTTAACCTTTTCCTTTGTAAAAGGGTTACAGAGTATTGTGTTTTTACCTATGAACATTCATGATACTATATATTCAATTGATTATGAATGTGTTTCTGATTTATTTGTTACAGGTGCGTTTGCATACATGTTCCAAGTGATGTTCAAATTTTATCTTAAAACTTTTGTTTTTAATTTAAATCGAATCCATTTGTATAGGTGATATTTTTGTTGTGGTTGTGGATCCTGACAATGTGGAAAGTGTAGATTATTAGCTACTAAGATGCATGAAAAAAAATATGAATTTCCAGAAGAAACAGTTGGAAATACAAGATGGGAAAGCAAGATACTGAGAGGGGGGGTGAATCACATCTTATAACTTTTATTACTTTAAAAAAATTGATCCACAACCATACCATAAATATAATTGATTTATCAACTCATAGCATCCATAACATAAAATAAGTAACTCAAGACATAGAAATTGGTAACCCAAAAACCCAATAAGGTAAAACTAGGGTGAGGATGACACCCACAAAAATAATCACTACTGCAGCAATAAAGTGTGCCTGTTAGGGCTACAAAATTTGATCACAACTTGTAATCTACCTGATTAAAGGTCTACTCGATTAAGAGCTACAGATCATTACAATCTACCTTGCAAAAGGATTTAAACTTACAACAAAGTAAGCACTTGGCTAAGAGATTTAGAAAGGTCTTCTAGAACCACTATGTTAAGAGATTTCACCTGATACACTTGTTAGAATGTCTCAAGGTCTGATCCTTTGATATGCACTCAAATGTTGATAACAGATCTCCTCTTTTCAATACCTTCTCTGATCTAATAATCTGATATAACTTTACTCTGCTGCTCACTACTCTATACCTCTGCTAGATCTATACTTCTTAACTCAAAATAACCCTTCGCATATATCTCTTTTATGAACACACACATTCTGCAAAATTAGGGTAAGAAGCAATCTTATATACCTTATGGATCTGGCATTGAGATCTAGATCAACGATCAAGATCAAATACTTATTTCACTTGGGAATTCCAATTTTCTAATTGGTTGTATGTCACGTATTTCAAATGATTTAATGTGTAATTAACTTCGTTGAAAACATTAAATACCCAAATAAGTCGGCCAAAAATAGTTTACCTTCAAGTTTGTGCCATTCTTGACTTGTATGACAAAATTGTCTTCCTCAACACATGAAGACTCTGGTGCTCAGCATGGACTTATCAATTTCACTCGGCTCCTATGTAACTCAGCAACTACTATCTGCTCGGCAATAACTACTGCTCGGCCTATACTGGATAGCTCGATCGCAGTGCTGACCGACTAACCTACCTAGATAAATGACTAAGTGTGAGACACTAACGATCAACAAAACTTAGAGATCAACAATCTCCCCCTTTTATATTAGTGGCAAAAACACTTATCATTTATTTATATCCACAAAATTTTCCTAAGTACACAACATACTCCCCCTAAGATTATACTTTTGACTTCATAAAATATTTACATAGTGTACATGCCAAAAATAAATATTATGCCTATTGTTTCCCATCTTTGTCTATTTCCTTATCTATTTCCTTCTTGTTTTTGTCACTGATAGTTGTAGGGGTTATGTTATATTTATCCAAAATTTGATTATGAAGCTGTAAAATCAATGCAAATGTTGTATCCCGGCTATCCTTAACAAACTTCATAACCTGTGACTTAATTTCTAGCTTGGAAAATAGACTTACCAAACTATCTGCAATAGAGAGATGAGGATCTCTCTTGACTAATTCATGTGCTGCTACAAGTTCCTTCTGAATAACCTCCAGATGAGGTATCAGGTTTGTCTGAATTGTTATCAATTTGGTCCTTATTCAACCATCTTCAGCCATAAGCTCGGCTAACCTCCTTTGTGCATGATTCAACCTATCAAAATGTATGGAGCTAGAACTAATCCATGCTCAATGAGCTCACTGTTGACTTTAAATCTAATTGCAACTTCTCAATAAGCTGTTGATTATCCTTTGTAAAGAATGTTATACCACATAAAATTTTGTACAAATAATAAACATTATTTGCAACTTCCTCAAGAATGTCAACAAGAGAAGAAAGTTCAACATGTTTGGTAGCAATCTCTTCTAATATCTTCTCCAAGACTTTGTTCTCAAATTTTCTCTCAGACCATTGCAACAACTTTTCATTTGCCTCAATTTTTTCATTGTTAACTCTCTGCACAATGTGAACTAATTGTTCTAGAATTGGTGCTTGCTGATTTTCATCTTCCATGTCAAAAGATTTAACAAAAATATCCTTTATATCATGGAGAACTTGCTTCTTCTTATGATCCCTCTTCATTTCCTCTTGTCTCTTCTTCCTCTTTAATAGGTCTTGAAGAGTTTGAATCTGCTCATATGACAAGTTCTCTGGATCCCATTTAGGAATCTCAATAACTTCATCTAATGTGACATTTAAGCTCGATGACTTCTTCTTGTTGAGATTATTCTTCTTGAGCTCAGGTGAACTGATACTCAGCTCAGGTTCTTCAATATCCTTTCCTTTGTAAGTATTAACTTCAATTGTAGTTTGCAACTGAGTCAAGATTACCTGTTGATCAAATATACTCCCAATTTTAGGTCCAGTAGGAGTAGATGATACATAGTGTGGTAGATCCACCAACACTTCTATAGCCTCTTGTTCTATAGGCTTGTTTGCAATTTCTTCAACCTTATCTCCACTGTCTAAGAATTTTTGCACAACCTCTAAAATAGGTGGGTTATTATTTGTTACCTCCTTTTCTCCTTCTTTCTCTATCTCGGCCTCAGTTGTACGAATAAGCGATTGCATTCTTGTGTCTGCCAGCTCATTCTGATCCTCGACATCCACATTACTATTATCTTCAACTGTAGTGCCAATGGGACTATGCATTGTCAGATCTATAGTTTGTAATTTGGTTGTTTTTTGTTCCAGTTCCATTTCAGTCTCTGCTTGGTCAGTAGAAATCTCTTCTTCCATTTCCTTCTGCTCTGAGGTGCCTTCACCTTTCTTATCTTCCTTCTTGGTCAATAGCCCAAAAGTCTCCTTCCAAATTTTGATGCTCTGTTGAACTACACCTTCAACATCATTTTTCAGAATTGCATAAGCTCTTTGTTTGGGATAAAATTCCTTTGATATTGTTCAATGAATTTTCCCATTTGCTTCTTGGTTAATCCAGGAATAACCTTAGCTAACGTTCCTTCCCTTATCTATCTTTCAGTCATCAATGTATATTGCCACTTTTGTGATAAAATATCATAAATTTCTGTTTGGATAAGGTCTCCTATCTCTACAGGTGTTATCTTGAATGTATCCATCATATCTAATAGTGCTTCCTGATTCTTATGATTGGCTGCTATGTCACACCCCGCCGGGGAACCTAGGAGGACAAGCCAACTAACTACTAAGAGATGTGAATATATTTTTTTTCAATGAAATATTACAACTAATCTAAGTCCTCACAGGTTCCCTAACACCGTTATCAAAGAAAAATAATCTAATCTATTCATTTACCCATTAAGGCATTGATTGATTAATATAAGTTTGCAATTCATTCCTTTACTCTTAACAATAAGTTACATGAATAATCTTACCATCAATCCTAATATTTTAACATGCATCCATGTGAGTTATCCTTTACTAAATTTATGTCATTATTTACACTATTCATTAAGCATTCAGGTGAAAGATAAACATTTTATGGATATGCAATGCCATATATACTTTATTATCTCATATGCATTTGTGAAACATAGTAACCATAATCCCGTTGGAAAGTGACAATGCAAGCAATTGTTATTTTGTCATTGATGTCAAACCTTAACTAGTGAGACTATTGTTATCTGTTTGAGTACCATATCTATTGTTGATGAAGAAGATTTAACAAGAAGACCAAGTGAATGGTTGAGTTAAGGCAAATAAAAGGGTACTTGATTAGTTGGCACTCTAGCAAAGTAATTAGTTGTTTATCTTTCAAAGATAGTTTTTTCTGGCTGTTTTGTGCCGAGCAAGTTTGGCTTGTGCCGAGCAAAGTTGCTTTTGCCAAGCGAAGTTGTTTGTGACGAGAAGGTTTGTTCAGTGCCGAGCACCAGTGAAATTGTCAAGTGAAAATAGTGATGTTGGCCGACTTAGAGTATTTGGATTAATGATGAGATTTGAGATCTCTGGCTGACTTAGTTAATTTTATTGGGATATGTAATGTTAATTAAAGATTGATCCATGTCATTTAATGTATGGGTAACCATAATTAATGCATGGT
>MU223155.1:765411-777761 GCA_018584345.1 Thuja plicata
CAAGAGGATCCTTGTTTGGAACTGGCTATCATCCCTACTGTATTGGATATAGTCCCTCTTGCAAGTTTCCCACCTTCCATCAATAACATCAACCAAGATGGGGAGGGTTGACAACATGCTTGATTGGATCATCCTTTATGGTAGCCTTTTTTGTGTCTATATGTTGTAATGTGCTTCTCCTGTAATGTGTTTTTAAATGTTTGTTAGATTCTTTTATACGACCCTTGTTTCTTTGTTGGTGCAAGGTGATAAAGGAATCAAACCTGTCATACAATTCCACTATATGTATCTATATTCTTCTATGTGTTGTTTCATGTTATGTGTTACTTGTGCTATTGTTTGTAACTATTTTCCTTGTACAATCTACTTGGATCTGCGACATGGTAGCACTAATTCTTTTTGGTCTCCATGTTGTGGTCCGAAAAGATTCCTCTTCGTAACTCTTAAGTTTTCTTTCCTCCTTTGTGATTGTAGTTCTACTTTCTTTGGGGAATGATGTAATTTCATTTGCAATAATATTATATTTCTATGTACATGTTATCTTGTGATTATACTGACCCCACATTAGGTAGATCCCTCTTGTGTTCTTATGTATGTTTATGTTTTATTTCCCTTGATTTGTCTTCCTTTGGGGACATCTTGCAGTGGAAACATAATCCATAGGGTTGTTTATGTTTCTGTTAAACTCATTTCTCATGTTAAAGTTTTAGCAATGACTTTAACGTGGGGGCATACACTCTACTCACTTTTTGCACACATGCACATTCAAAATAGTTTTCAAGATTTAAAAATTTTCCCTTTATGGATAAAAAGAAACTAATCCTAAAGCATGGTCATTTTTACTTTTTTTAGGATCTCTTGATCCCTCCAGTTTAAATTTACACGGATCTCTTGATCCTGCCATTTTTCAATTCACAATGTTTTGATCCCTTTAAGAACAGATCTCCTTGATGGGTTGACTAGTGTGTAGCCACATTCACTAGGCGGTTCAACTCCATCTTTTCAGTTACGCTTTTGTGTGGTTCACAATGGGACACAAGTTCTCATTGGGAAAGATAATCACACCCTTTATCTCTCTCCTTAACTAAGTGATGTCTCTCTTATCATGACCTTAGGGTTGATAAAAACTTAAGTCCCTTGGTGGCTCAAGGTTTTCTTTGTCCCTTATGATTCCAATAAGATTGTCTTTTTCGTATGTTCTCCTTTACCAAGAGTTTGTGTTGAGCTCATAGTCTTGCTAAAGTGGGGGCTAAATGTATAGTCAGAAAATGGAAGCACTTCCATTGTAGACTTGTTTAGTCTTCTAAGTAAGTGGTTTGGGGTCATGAAAAGTGCCTTAAATGGGTTCCTGATCTTGACATGGCTTCCCCCCTGTTCTATCCTTCTTTCCACTCCTTTTTAGCCTAATTTCTGCATTCTGGACTGCAGACTAGTGATTCTGGGCTTCAACGTTAGGTTTGACCTTTTAAGTCTAGGTCAACCTCAACCCTAACCTAGGTCAAGGTCGACCTCAACCTTGACCCATGGTTCAGATCCTGGGGTCTCACAGTTTCCAGATGTCGATCTTTGCAAAAAGTGTTTTCCTGCTTTCGGGTCGGCTATTTCAGGTTTTGAAGTGTCGATTCCTAAATTATAGCTAATATACATCCTCTCCTAGGGGTAAAGGCTTTAATGGTAATTTAATTATCCTATGTCAGCCTCCTTAGAATATTATGCCCTAGTTTCATATAAAATGGAGCCTTCTCCTCTCATTTACTCTAAGTCTTCCAAGTGCGAAAAGTCTTCTAATTGTGATCAAGCATTCTCAAACTATCTTCAGGTACGATTCGAGAAAGCTAAGGAGAAATATTTGAAGAAAGCATTCATCCATTCTCAAGCATCCATTTTTATAAAGGAGATCCATTGGAGGCCATTAAATGATTCAAGCCACATAGTGCCCTTTTGGTGATCTCTCCATCCACCTTCTTCCAAGCCTATTCCAAATTCAAGAACCCATTCAAGACTTGGTGTTGGAGATCTACAAGAAAGAGATTGAAGACATCCTACCTTTCTACATTCCACATTTTGAAGCATACTTGTGGATCTACAAATTCGAATCTGCCACAAGGACTTTTACAAGCAATGTGAATTCATACATTTACTTTGTTTATCTTTATGCAATTTCAATTACATATATTTGAGGTTAATTCCAAAAGTGGGGTTTGACTAAGGAAAACCACTCCCCCACAAAAAACAATCCTCTTTTCTTGTAGGTACAGGTTTGGGACTGCAGATTTGGACACAGATCTAGATACCCTTTTCAGCTTTCTTTCAGACAGTGCAAACAGATTCTTTGTCAGACCTGTGCAGGTCAGGGTTGACATTATTGGGTTAGGGTTGACATTTGTGGGTCAAGGTCAACCTTTTTCATAAGATGACATCGGATCGGGAAAATATTTATGGGTTTTGTTCATCTCTGCATTCCGATACGAGATCATCTGTCAGCTTTTCCAGAAACAGTCTACAGACCTCAGAAAATAGCATTCTTTGATCTGCAATTTTGTAAGGTTGGTTCTTCTTTCTATCCTTTTCAATTACTATAATTAAACATATTGATTTAATCAATTAACAGAATTTAAGATCCCCTTCTTTGTTCTCTTTCCAAATAGTTGATTCATTTGTGCATTAACCCTTCTTTTGGGTTGATCAACTTGGATCTTCCATTTGTGCATTTGAGGATAGAAAAGGAGCATCTTATCTTCTCCCTAATCACAATTGCAATACATAATCAATACAATTCAATTAAGTGTAAAGTAGGGTTAAGGACATCAACACAAATAACAATTAATAAATCAACCCCCTTACCTTATTACCTTATATTATCCTTACCCCTTTTTCAAACTTTGCACATATATATAGACATATGCATATGTGTGCACCCATATGTTCATATGTATATATATTCATGTAAATATTATTATAAACCATGCATTAATGAATACCTTTGAATATTATCATGCATTTAATTCCATAATACAATCATATTATTACTAACAAATAGTCCAAAACAATATTCACCTAGTCCTAGGGACTACAAGGAATATCCATAATAATAAACTTTAGAATACCAAGCAACCATAATCAAACATCAATCCAATATCAAAGGACAAATTCAAAAATACCCAACCTAGGAGCAAGTATCAGGACTAGGCTTAGTCTTGCGGGACCTAGTATTGTCTTCGTAACAACAACAATGATCAAGGATTTTGCGGCACGCTCAGACCTGTGAAGCCAGGTAAATTCGATGCCCAGTACCTACAAGCTTGTATCACCGAGAAGAAATACATGTGCATTGATGTATATATTAAAGAAGACATTGCAGACAGATGATCGGGATCGATGCATCATGTGGACCTCATCCATGTGAGTAACTATGACTTCATCCCAAATCATGAAAACACACCATGTATATAGGCACACACATACACACAAGGAATGTAACATGAGAGTTAGAATCTTGAGCATTGGGTTAGTCAATAATCGATACTAATAATAAATCACCATAATTATAATAAATATCCTAAAGCATTAACTGACATACAAGATTCATCGAAAGTAACTTTAATAGAAGAATATATCTATATCCATCCAGCACATATCACATAACATCCTAACTATGTTAAGAAAGGTATTGAAGGTCCTTTATACATACATGGAGACAAACACATACATAAATGATACCTTCAGACAATATTTCTAATATTAGAATTATCAAGTACAAGCCGATGAAATCATTATAAACAACTTACAGGAAAACAAGTATTAAGTTATAAGGAAACATCTAAAGATCTTACTTCATTCAAAAACTTGTATTAGGGTTAGAGGGGTATTACATGCTATGATTTGCTTCTCATACTTGATAAACTTAAATCCTGCTAATCCAGCAGTACTTCTTATGTTCTTGCATACCTCATCAATATTGGTTAGTGGTTTATGTGATGTTGTAGGTGTGTTGTTGGGTTCATCTGTATCTATCTTCTCCTCATCATCTTCTTGCTCCAAGATTAGTTTCCTCCTCGGTATTTTCTCAAGTTGGCTCGGCACAGCCTTTGTTTCAACTTGTTTTCTTTTCCCTAAATTGTTCTCTCTAGCATTATTCTTTGTATATACTTTAGTTGTCTCGGCAAGAGATGAAACAGTTGATTCCCTTGTCCTATGCTAGTTAGAAAAAGGAGGGGTAGCCTTAGATTTGGCTTGGCTTGGTTTAGTTTCCTTAGCAACTATTGGCTGCTTTCCTTTAGCTTTCACAGTGATTTCTTCTTCAGGTTCACTCTCCTCTTCTTCACTAGACATATCCTCTCCATGTCCTATTGATAAAACCAAAGGTGTGTCCTCTATTTCTTCATCACTCTCTATTCCAACCATTTTCTTCAAGTCTTTTATAGTATTTTTCCTTTTCCTCTCCATAGTGCCAGCCTTCAAATCCATAGAGATTTTGGACTTAGCTTCCTCATAATTTCCAAAACGTCTAGTTGATCCATCAATCTCCTCTACCAATAGAGATGTTATCACTACATATGTCTCATCAACATTTACTTCATAAATTAATGGCCTTAGCCATGATACCCTTGGCACTACTACCTAAACATATGTAAAATCTGTATCCACTAGGAAACAAATCTCCTCATAGTGTTTCTCAACTAGTGATCTGGGAGCTCTGCTTCTCAATCTCATCTTTTTCTTGAATTCAACAAAGTATGATCCCATTATATTATTAAATTTACCACCTAATTTCTCAATAAGTACATTGATCTATTGTGTAATTGGTTGGTTTGTCTTCCATACAATATCTCCAAAAGTAGGAAAGGTATTTTGTACATAGAAAAATATGCAAACTAGCAGAGAACCAAAATTACATATTGAGTTCTTTGCCTTTTAGATTGAAGAAAGGTTCTCGGCTAGCTGTGTCAAGTGAAGCTCGACAAGGTCATATGTATGGTCCTTCTTCACAATCTTCCAAGCTTGGTCAACTGCAATACATGGGATATTGTCCAGTCGGCTTGACTGATAGAACTTGTGAGAAATAACCCTAACTGCAAAATCAAGCTCCAAATCCTTGATTGTTGAAATTGTCATTCCTCTTTTATTCCAGATAGCTCTGGTGTATCCTTCTATATTTTCCTTACTCTGACATCTCATGGTTCTCTTCCCATTGATAGTTGGATAACCAATTACCCTTTGGATGATTTCCTTTGTAATCTTAACTGGTCCATTATCCAGCCATATGTTCATGTCGTATACACAGCTAAGGACAATCTTGATCCATTCCATTTTGAAGTCCATTGAGAAATCTAGGGCATGACTTAACCCTCTCTCGGCTAGATGTTTATACTCATCTTTTAGGACTCTGTCTACACACAATTTTTTTTAGGATTCCCTTAACTCATGATCTCCAATTTTTCTAACTTTGCACATATAACATGATCTAACATCATGAATCATAAGTACCTTGGGTGGAATCGATGATAGGGCTCCAGTCAAATCACCCTGGATGGCACTTTCCAAAATTTTCCTAAAATTAGGAGGCACATAGGTGTCGCTCCTTACTATTTGAACTTTTCTCAACTCCTTTTCCATACTCTTGGCTATTGTGGAAGAACTTGCGGCCATCATTTCTGAAAATAGGGTTTCAAAGATGACGAATAGAGTACCTCGGTAGATATCGAAATTGACACTATTCCCTCAAGATTGCTAATGGCATGCTGTAGAAATCTTCAAAAAACCTTTGTTGAAATCAATTTCTCAAATGCTCAATCGCTCTGTAAAATCCTTAATCGCATGGTGAAAATGAAAATGAACAGTTCTTCCTTTATATAAATTCCAACAATCAAAATTAGGTTAGCATTAAATTTTCTTTCCATTAAGTGAGTGTCAAACAACTGTCCTCGGCTGACTCACAAAATTTGCCTATCTCTCAGTCACAACCCATACTCATTCATCATACAAAACTTACTCAGTCAACCATACTAGCTCGGCATACACTAGAGAACTCGGTCTTAGTGCACAATAATATTGTTGCTCGACACCTATAGTGCATATTGACTTTTCACAATACATGTCTTAAAATGTGTCTAGATGCATCTTTACATATGCAAATATGGAATTTTGCACTTTTATATGTTAGGAACTGATGAAAGATGTGAAATATAAATACAGTTCCTCACATACCTCATTTTCTTAGTTGGTGATGGTGTGATCACCTGATCCATTAGATTGGGTGACCTCGGCTGTAGTAGCTTCACTGCTGCTTGGTTTCTCTTTTCTTATCCATGTCAGGTTCATCTGTGCTCTGATCTGCTCAATAGTAGGAGCGGGTACCCTTGTTTTTCAATCTCTCCTAGTATGACCAATTTTAAGACAATTATAACAAACTAGGCTTCCATTCATCCAACTCTTAGATTTTCCTCTGAAATGTGTCTTTATGTAGTTTTCTGGAACATGTCCATACTTACCACAGTAATGAAAATGATGCCATGTGTTGTAGTCCCAATTATAAGTGTTGCCTTTCCTAGGTGCTTTTGCTTGTGTCTTTGATGTTCATTGTTATTACCATTAGATCTATAATCTTGTGCTCTATGTCCAAATTTCAGACAGTTGTAACAATACCCATTGAATATAGGTGTGGGAGGTGCATTACTTTCCTTTGTCCAACATTCATATGCCTAATGTCCAAACTTCTTACAGTTAAAGAAATAACCATTGAACTTAGGTTTAGGATTGGACTTACCATTCATGCTTCGACAGATGTTTTCTATGTGTCCTAGTTTTCCATAGTGGTAGGATATAGGCTTGTTGTTATTTGTCTTTACATTCCTCCTTTCACCAATCTTAGATGATTCTCCTTTCTCAGAAGATGTCTGTTGTTCAGTATGACCTAGTCCAGAAGAGTTCTTAGATCTTCTTGATGCTTCCATAAAATTTTCAAAATAATTCAAAGCTTCATTTTTTTTTTCAATCTCTCATTAAGTTCTTTCTCAGATCTCAATTCATCTTTCAATTGACTATTCTCCGATCTCAGATTCACAATTTCCATATCTATCCTGTTGATTTCCTGATTCACAAGTAGCAGTTGATTAGCCATGTCAACCTGATTGTTTGTCATCATTTGCACGTCATGTGTCCTTTCATCAAGTCTAATATTCATCATTCTTTTGTCTTCTTCAGCCATAGCTTTTTCATCTTCAACTTTCTTTTCTGTTCCACTACTTCACATAGTCTTACTGTTTGCATTTCTTGCTCTCTTTTCAGGTTTCTAACTTCTTCACACAATGTATTGTTCCTTTCTAGTAGATCTGAAATTGCTGCATCACTCTCAGTAGAATTTCCATTCTGAAATAGATTTGCAGTGTCTTCTTCCTAATAATGAGTGTCATTCATTTGTTTGGCCAAATATTTCCTTGTTAGTAGGGACTTCTTCAATTCCTGCCTTGCTATCTCAAGCTGATGTAATGCTAGTTGAATATCAATCTTTTTATTCTCAATGACTTTACCCAATTTGTAAACCTCCATCTCAAGATTTGTATCCTCAAGCTGATTAAAATCTTTTTGTAGGAGAACTGCGCTCTGATACCAATTTTTGGAAATACAAGATGGGAAAGCAAGATACTGAGAGGGGGGGTGAATCAAATCTTATAACTTTTATTACTTAAAACAAACTGATCCACAACCATACCATAAATATAATTGATCTATCAACTAGTAGCATCCATAACATAAAATAAGTAACTCAAGACACAGAATTTGGTAACCTAGAAACCCAATAAGGTAAAACTGGGGTGGGGATGACACCCACAAAAATCTTCAATACTGCAACAATAAAGTGTGCTTGTAAGGGCTACAAAATTTGATCACAACTTGTAATCTACCTGATTAAAGGTCTTCTCGGTTAAGAGCTATAGATCATTAAAATCTACCTTGCAAAAGGATTTAAACTTACAACAAAGTAAGCACTAAGCTAAGAGATTTAGAAAGGTCTGCTAGAACCACTCTATTAAGAGATTTCACCTGATACACTTGTAAGAATGTATCAAGGTCTGATCCTTCGATATGCACTCAAATGTTGATAACGGATCTCCTCTTTTCAATACCTTCTTTGATCTAATAATCTGATATAACTTTACTTTGTTGCTCACTGCTCTATTCCTCTGCTAGATTTATACTTCTTAACTCAAAATAACCCTTCACATATATCTCTTTTATGCACACACACTCTGCAAAATTAGGGTAAGAAGCAATCTTATATACCTTACGGGTCTAGCATTGAGATCTAGATCAACGATCAAGATCAAATACTTATGCCTCTTGGGCATTCCAAATTTATGATTGGCTCTATGCCATTTATTGGATCAAATGATTTAATGTGTAATTAACTCTGTTGAAAACATTAAATACCCAAGTAAGTCAGCCCAAAACATTTTACCTTCAAGTTTGTGTCATTCCTGACATGTATGAAAAAACTGTCTTGCTTGGCACATGAAGACTCTGGCGCTCGGCATGGACTTATCAATTTCACTCGGCTCTTGTGTAACTCGGCAACTACTATCTACTCGACAACAACTACTTTGTAGCCTATACTGAATAGCTTGGTCACAGTGATGATCGACTAACCTGCCTAGATAAATGACTAAGTGTGGGACACTAATGAACAACAAAACTTAGAGATCAATAGAAATTGTAGATGGTGATAGATAGTCATATCCAGCTGGTTCAGTTGTTATTGAAGTACTTTATTATCAGCAAACCAAGATAGACAAAAATGGTGTTCTATTTATTGAATACATGCCTGGCCAAAAAGTTCAAATCATAGTCACTTGGTTATAGAGACAAAGTTGCAATTTGATACATTTCCAAAAAGAGGACATGGCAACCAAAAGTGGAGGTTGTCTATTGAAGAACATGAATTCTTTTTGGAGATAATAAAAGATAGAGAGGATCAAGACTATATGTATCAGGAGCTTTAGGCTAAACTTGGTTTTGTAGCTCTTGTACTTTCATATTTGATCACTAGAGTTTAAACTCTTATGTAATGTATTGGATATTGGATATGCTTTTATGTATGTTGTTGTAGGTATTCTTTGATATATAGTTATGCATTCTTGATAAATTATGTACATTATTTTATGTGTGTTGTTATGTATACTTTGATGGTTCAATAGTTTTAATATGTATCTTTTATGTATGTTGTTATGTACATGCTTTGATGGTTCAATGGTTTTAATATATAGCTATGTATGTTTTTATGTATGCTTTTATGTATGTTGTTATTTATGCTTTGATGGTTCAATGGTTTTAATATATAGCTATGCATAATTTTATTTACGCTTTGATGTATACTTTGACCTCCCCTTAAGACATTAGTTAGATTACTTATGACCTCCCCTTAAGACAGTAGTTAGATTACTTACATGACCTCCCATTAAGACATTAGTTAGATTAATTACATGACCTCCCCTTAAGACATTAGTTATATTACTTACATGAGCTCCCCTTAAGACAACTTGTTAGATTACTTACATGACCTCCCCTTAAGACATTAGGTGGATTACTTATGACCTCCCCATAAGACAGATATAGCTTTTATGTATGTTTCTATGTATGCTTTTATGGTCCAATGGTTTTAATAAATATCTTTTATGTATGTTGTTATGTACATGCTTTTATGGTTCAATGGTTTTAATATATAGCCATGTATACTTTGATGTATGCTTTAATGTATGTTGTTATGTATTCTTTGATGGTTCAATGGTTTTAATATATAATTATGTATACTTTGATGTATACTTTGACCTTCCCTTAAGACATTAGTTAGATTACTTATGACCTCCCCTTAAGATAGTAGTTAGTTTAATTACATGACCTCCCCTTAAGACATTAATTAGATTACTTACATGACCTCCCCTTAAGACATTAGTTAGATTACTTATGACCTCCCTTTAAGACATATATAGCTTTTATGTATGTTGTTATGTATGCTTTGATGGTCCAATGGTTTTAATATAGAGCTATGTATACTTTGATGTATTTTTTTATGTAAGCTTTGATGGTTCAATGGTTTTAATATATAGCTATACATATACTTTGATGTATGATTTTATGTATGTTGTTATGTATTCTTTTATGGTTTAATGGTTTTCATATATAGCTATACATATACTTTGATGTATTCTTTTATGTATGTTTTTATGTATGCTTTGATGGTTCAATGGTTTAAATATATAGCTATGTATACTTTGATGTATTCTTTTATGTATGCTTTGATGGTTCAACAATTTTAATATATAATTTATGTATGCTTTGATGGTTCAATGGTTTTAATATATAGTTATAAATACTTTTATGTATGTCCCCTTAAGACATTAGTTAGATTACTTACATGAACTCCCCTTAAGACACTAGTTAGATTACTTACATGGCCTCCCCTTAAGACATTAGTTAGATTAAATAACATGTATATGTAATGTCTAAAATGAACATAGTTCATGAACTGTCTAGAATAACACATGTATGAAACATGTATATGAAATTTCTAGAATAACATGTGTCAGATGAAATATGTAAAATAACATGTGTGGTCAACTAGGGCCTTGTCATGATCCATGGTCTGATGTTGCTCTGCAATGTCTAGATACCTATGTGTATTAAAAGAAATATTTAGTTGAACACATGTACATGTCGTAAAAATTAATTAAAATTTATATATATACATTTTTTTGATAATTGAAAGTTATATATACCTGATCTCCAACATCTCGAACATACTCATCTATGCTATGAATCACAGATGATGGGTGGATAGATGAAGGAGGGGCCTACAAATTACATATAAAATATATATACATGTAAAAATTATGCACCTGTACAATAAACTAAATACTTATTTAAGAAAAAATAACTAGACATTTAAATTTACCTGTGTGTCATGTTGCATGGGATCGTCAGGTGTTTCTAAATCTTCATAATGAGTCATGCTCTCGATAACACCCTAGAATATTTTATTCAAATTTAAATTAGCTATACTGGAAGCTATCTATACATGTACATGTACTTTTTAAAGTCAAAATTTAAATAAATATATAGTAGAAGCATGTAATGCTCTCTCGATATTGCTCAGCTTTGAATCGTGTAAGCTCACTGAGGTGCGAGGTGGGATCAACGCGAGGGTCCATAAGAAATTTTGTAAAAAGTTAACGAGTTGGAACTGATACTGTCTAAACAAGAGGAGGTGCATCCTCATCAAATGTCACCCATTGAGGGGTTGTAGGTGGTGGTCTAATATCCTCCTATCTATTGTGTACCCTTAGAATTTGATCCATTAGATGGTCTATGAAGATTGTGAGTTATATATGATGACACCTCACTAAGAGGGACCCCACTTAGTATTTGTGTAGCTTGATATGCACAAAGTAGATCACTGGATAAATATGCACCAATGTGACACAGAGGGTCTACCTTGGACAAAGTTGCAACCTCCAAAGGAGAAGGTATGTCTGTCATCTGATAAGGATCATCACTGGAAGATGCATCATTTTCTGGTGGCAGAATGGTAGAACGTGAACGCAAAATGTATCTCCCCACACAGTCCAGTGATATCACCTGAACCTATGTCATGATGCTCATGATACTATAAAAGACATCCCTCCTAGTTTCATCCGATGCACTCTCTCCTGCAACGGTGATTTCCAAATGTTTTGGCATAACCAGGACCCACTAGTGCACACTTATTAATGGGATATGGAGCATCAGGTCATCTGTATCGCTAAAATAATCATCCCTTCCCCTACCCAACATGGGAGGGCAGATCTGTATAATCAACATCATACTATAAATGAAATTCTGCAAGCAATTGTTTGTATAAATAAAGTGGTAAAGTGGCAACTCATCCTTCTAGGGCCACCTATGATGAGTAGCCAACCATATAGGATATATAAAGGGTGTGAAAAGTGGATCCTTGCACCTAGTACTCATATAACCACTCACCTGAGGTACATCTCAATAATGAGGAAACATAATCTTCACCATAGCTGTAGAAACCTCAATGTCAATCTGTCTATATTTCATAGTGCCACTAACACTGTGAGAGAGAGATGCATAGAATACATCAATACTCATACTATCATATGTGTTATATGATTGAACAATGCCAATCATATGAACCAACTCATCTTGAATGGTACTTACCCTATCCCTATTGGGAAGGGCAGTGGAAGTCTTGATAGTACTATTAAGATGCGCTATAGTGTGTTGCAATGTATCCACTATATCCACTATATCGGTAAATAATTTCTCCATGCCCTCTCTAGATCTAGCAGATC
>MU223155.1:786231-831042 GCA_018584345.1 Thuja plicata
TATCCATTTCAAGTCTTACATTTTAATAATCTATCAAACCATTCTTTCTTAACACATTATACATTTTCAATAAACATATCTCTATTTCAATCCCCTTTACATTTTGGTGAGATAAACCTTTAAACCATGATTTCTTATCTTACTATATATATATATATATATATATATATATATGAATTTACACTATGTTTAACATAATTTAAAAATTTAACATGTATGTTTATACAAACCACATTTATACACATTTTCATTAAACCATAAAAATAAAGTTAAGATCATATTTATCAACACATATTTGATAGAAAATGATAAGCATGCTATATGTACCCTAATGAAAAAGAATAAGACAATGTAGGTCTAAAAGGTAAAAATTGTGTTGAAAGTTGTAATTATTTCAATTTTAAACAAATAAAATTATATAAGGCATGTGTCATCTACAAGTAAATAGTATTGTAAACATTGTACATGTGTCATGTGCAATTAACTAATCATGTAAATTATGCATCTAATAATTACGCATCTAGTGGTAATTTAAATTATATATACTAAGTATGACTAGACACTAGGGTTATCTTTAGGGTGGAAATAGAATCTTTTATTTTGATGGCTCAATGGTTTCAATGGTTTCTTGAGATATATATGACATGCTAAGTTAGATAAAATTCTTGTATGACATTATATCAAGTTATTTATTTTAAGTCCCCTTAAGACATCCCCTTACTTGACATCAGAATCTTAGATACTCTCACTCAAGTACTACCTTAGTTTATATATAGGTTGCAATTTTAGGTTTAGATCTCTAGGTTTAGTTAGAGTTAGGACAAGGTCAAGGCTCAATGTTTAAATTTTAGGCTAGGATAAATAAGGATTAAATCATAATTGTAAGCCATATGAGTTTATGAAATTAGAAATTTAGGATATATAAGTAGACTAATAGTTGAATTAGGGACAATGTTAATTGAAGGTTACAATTACGACTCAATAATAATTTGAATTATTTTTGATAAGTTTTGGGCTAAGGTAACAATTAGGATTCAATTAGGATTAGGGATTAATTAGGATTACATGGTTATGTATCAATTATGGTTAGGGTTTCTTTTTTGTTCTTGGTTTACTAAGGCTTAATGCTAGGGTTTTAATAGGTTGGAAGTTGGGGATCAAAGAGGGATAGGATAAAGATTCATTGGGAGTTAGCTTTCAATATGTAAACTACTTAAACAAACATTGCGCATAAATGAACCCTAATCATAAATAACAACCTATAATCGTAGCGTTCAATGAAGGTTACAACTAGGAATCAATAATAGTTTGAGTTACAAATAAATATTTATGACAAATTTTGGGTTGGGGTAATTATTGGGTTTAAATTAGGGTTAGGGATTAATTAGGATTATGGTTATGCATCGATTATGGCTAGGTTTCCTTTTTTGTACTTGGTTTACTAAGGCTTGATATATATATTTAGAATTAGGTTTCAAGATATATGTGACATGTTAAGTTGGATAGATTGCTTGTATTCATAATTGTAATCCATACGAGTTTATGTAGGTTACAATTTTAGGTTTATATAGGTTACACTTTTAGGTTTATATAGGTCTATTGAAGGTTTATAAAGGTCCATTGAGTTAGGAATAAATTTTTATGACAGATTTTGGGTTGAGGTAATGATTAGGTTTCAATTAGGGTTAGGGATTAATTATGGCACGATTAATTGAATCTACTTTTTGTAGGATCAATTAGAGATATTTTAACTACGTTTAGGTATACCAAGTATCAATTAGGGTTAGGTTTAATTAGGGTTACCTGGATTAATTTTATGGTTTATTATGAACCCTAATCATGTAATCATATCTCCTTATACATATACAATTTTAATTTTCTAATTTTTTTGTAATGTTTTATGATTTTTTTGGTTTTCAAATGTTTCAGGTTTTGGGTTTTTGCAGATTTTGGTTTTGGATTTCTATAGATATTTGTTTTGGGTTTTGGATTTCTTTAGTTTTGGGTTTTGGGTTTCTATAGTTCGTAATATTTTATTTTTTCCTGGCTTTCTAATATTTTTTAGAACAAAACAAACTAACTAATATAGACAAAATATCAATTTTCCTAAATATAATTGAAGATTTACAATAAAAACTAACTAAATTATAATAAAATATTAAAAATTAATTAAAATGTATTAAAACTAATAAAAACACCTAAAACACTACATTAAAATTACTAAATTTTGAAAAAAAAACTACTAACCATTTTCGGCCAAAGATAGTTGTAGCTCCTCTCTGCTCTAAGATTTACGAAAGTCGCTATAGTGCAAATGAGGGGCTTAACTTTTTTCAAGGTTATATAGTTTTTGGGTGTTTGGGTCAAAACTATTTCGGCTGAAAGCAGTTCTGTCAGACCTGTTTTAGCCAAAATTGTTTTGCCACGTGGTGTCACTTGGACGCAACGCATGTTCAACCTGACCACATCTGGCCAAAATTGTTTCAGCTGAAACCACCTTCGGTCGAAACTGCCTAGTTATCCTAAAGTGTGACATAGGTTTGTACTTCTAACCTTGAAACCTTTCATGGAGCATCATTTGTTTTTAATTAAGAAAAATCGGGGTGCCCAAGTTTGGGCAGTCAAATATGACATGTATGATCATGTTTATATCATATTCCAAAGTTAGACAAGATGATATTTTATCAACTAGGGTGTTAGAATTTAGTGTGCTTAGTTTGGTTGCCATGCATCCTATGTTATTAATTTTTTTTTCACCTCGTTGATCAAGGATGTTTAGGTTAAGATGTATGGGAACCTTTCTTTTTGGGTTTATGTTTCTATATTTCCTCTAAAGCAACACAATGTGTAATGCCTCGCCAAGGAACCCTTGGGAAAAAGGGTAAAATATACATAATAATTTGTGATATATATATATATATGAAAGATAATTCTTAACCATAAATCATTATACAATGCTATCGAGTACAACCTCATGATTAGGTCATACAATCACTATGCAACTATGCACAAGTAGAAGACTGAAAACCCTAAAATTATAAGATATAAAAAGGAAGGTTCCTATAACACTATATAAATTATAAACAATGTTCTAAGACTCACTCGAGGCCCTCTCAGGAGTTTTGGAGCTTAACTTCAAAAACTAAACCGCTTTTAAAAAAAAGTGGCATCACATATGAGCTTCATTAACGAGTGAATTACAACCAAACACATAAAATGCATATAAAATGGTTTCATAAACCTCCCAAACCTATTCCAAAATATCATTTACTGAATTAGCTTCACAATGAAACTTGAGTCGGGACAAACAAACACTTGGAGCTCCTAGAATATTTGTTTTATTGATTAGTAGTTTGAGTTGTCTGCTCTGGATGAATGCATATATTTAGGAAAAATGCATTCCAAAAAAATTTCCTCTTTCTATTCATGCATCCTCAAACCAGACATGAGTCCATTTTTCACCTTAGCATCCTATTTCTGTGATAGAGTCCTCCGGACAGGAAAACTTACGATATCGTCCAAATTTTGCACGTTTTTCCTAACCAGGGAGCTTCCTGACTTCATTGTAGGACCTACAGTAAAAATTTAAACCTTTATTCAAGTAAAATATAATTTAAAATCCATAATTGGGATAATTTGGCAAAAACCTGGAGGATACATTTTGCAAAGTGTCCCTAGAATCATCAGGTAACTCCTACAAACAAGGGTGAGATCAAGTGGATTCAAAACATATGCAATCCACCCTAAACCTTAAAAATCCATTGTAATAGATAAAAGGGAGCCCCAAACACCTAAATACCATAATTATACCCTAATTAATTCTCATTGGGTCTCTCCAAAATGAGCCCATATCATCTCCAATTGGCACAAAACCACTAAAAATCAGTCAATGTGTATGACCAAACATGGAGGTGACTACATCAACCTCCACTATCCTAATAGAAATTTCTAGGTCCATTTAAAGCACCAACATAAGTATTCCTATAATCAATCCATGATCATCAATATTCATGTAACAAAACATATGCAAATCATGCCCAATTCCAACATCGGGTTGTATAGAGCCACCATATACAAAACCATCATATAACAATATTTTCATCTCCACATGGAGTGATCAATATACATAATTTACCATTTTTACATTTTTTAATCTCATAATGCATTAAGTTTACTATTAGATTAATCATTAGTTTGCTTATTAATTAAATCATGTTGATTTAATTAGTTAAGTTGTTTTATTACTCTTTAGTGCTTAAGCTTTCCCTTAGGTGCATTAATAATTAATTCTTTTATTAATTATTAATGTGCAACCTATGTTTTTTCCTTTTTAGGGTTTCTTTCACCTTTTAAGGTTGAACTTTGTAATTATTGTTCAATAAATTGGAATACAATTTTTGCTCTCACATTTTGGAGTAATTCTAAGTTCTGCTTTTTCCTCATTTATGCTTCTCTCTTGTAACAGGTATTTGCATGCAGGTGTTCTTCAGGTTCCATGGATTTGCATTTCTCAAATCCTGCATGGTATCAGAGCCGTATTGTTGCTTCCTATTCTGGTGTTTTCTGAAGCAGTGATTCAAAGGAGAAAACCTCAGCTTTTTCAAGGTTTTTGTCGTCAATCTGGGGATAGACTCTTTTTGGAGCACTTTGGATAAAAACCAACCTCACGGTTGAGTCCAGAAGGCCCAAAAACCCCTATTTTGATATAAGGCATGACATATTTGGCCTATTGTGCCTATAAGAAAAAAATTGGCCTCAAGTGCTGTTTTGGCACATTTTTTGAGAAAAAATCAAAAAAAATATTTAAAACATCAAAAAAACTTTTTTTAAGCCGCAGGAAGCGTGCGCGGCCCACGCGCCACCTACGCATGGCCCCAACCAGTGCACCACCCACTACAACATTTGGGGTCAAATTTTGACGCCAATTTGCGACATCACTACCATTTGTGTGTATTTTTGCATTTTTTAAGTGCCCCTGATGCTTTCGTAATAGCGATGGTACCATCATAATTTTGACATCCACATGATTATAAACAAAAAAAAAAAAGAAAGGTTCACTTCTAATTTTAATGATCGAGCTGCGTGAAGCCTGTTGGTGATTGCATCATTGCACATTTGTCTTGTTTCTTCGTGCTCGATGTACTCCCACAATGTATTTATCTCCTATTGTGCCTTGTGCAGCATCGGAAGTATAGAAGGTAGAGTCAGTTTATCGTGTGAAAGAAGCAAATTTGGGTGCCCTTTAGAATAGTGGGGGGAAATCGAGTCACAATCGAGAAGAGGGCCCTAACTGTGATCGAGTTGTGTGTGAGAAGAGGGCCCTAATTTTTGGAAAGAAACATGTAAAAGACAGAGCTCAAAATTGCATAGTTTATTACTTCATCTACTCAGAAGCACCTGTGAGAAAATCTAGGAGGCTCCTTTAATAAGATGAGGTATGAAATGAATATTACATTCTTTAATTTTCAGATAAATCATTCCCTTGTTTATGTCATGGTCACAGACACTGAGTTTTCTATGCATTTCAATAAGCATTCTATCATCAGTATCAATTATCAGGAAATCTCTTCCAGTAAGATCCTTTGTTAAATAAACTACAATATTAGTGATCTAGTGTCATTGATGGGCATCATGACTTCTCCTAGAGAATAGCACATAAAAATCACAATAGTATCAAGAGTTCAACAAGGATTTGTGGTTAGGGTTTAGGGTAGTTTACAAAGGAAACAACGAAATAGGAAAATACGGTATTCTGATCATGCATTGTATTTTGGGTATGAATAGATTAGGAAAGTCGGTAACACATTGATAGAGATAGATGCATTGGGTACTTGGTTGTTTCCGTTTGAATTTTCACAGAAAAAAAAGAAAAAAAATGCATTGAAATAGTGTATTGTATTGAGTGTAAGCGTGGATTAGGAAAATACAAAACATTTTTCTAGAGAAAGATATATTGGTTGCCTGGTGTTTCCAATTTGTTGTCGACCCATTTGCTGTTAGAGTAGTGAACCCTCTCACGAGAAACAGACTTGGATTTATAGGGCTCTTTAAGGAAATTTTTGAGCATTGTAGCACATACATTAGCATACGCTACATAGGTAATTCTCATTGTCCTCCAGAAAGGGGTGGCTGTTGTGGATGCTACTGCCGAAACCATTCTATTCTAGAATTCCCTTCACAATCTTGGTTGTCGTAAACCTCTGTTCATCAGATGTTGCCCTCGCAAGGCTTAAACTATGGCTGGCTATAAGGCTTTGGTCACATGTTTTCATTCCTTGGGAAGGGGGGCCAAGCAAACCAAAATATTCCTAGATATAGATATAATGACTATAAATTGCACCTTGGTGTGCAATGGGTGTGTGGAAGAGGTGTGAAAAGCCAAATAGAAAAAAAATGGTTTGTTTTTTGGTACATTTGTTTAGTACATAAGATCAATTGGTAGAGAATTTAGAAAATGATGGTGTTATGCAACAAAGATTTGGATGAGAAGTGATAGCTTCAAAACATCTTTTCATTCAATTATAGAGATCCAAATCACAATTGAAATAAAATCTTTGAATAAGGAAAATAATCAATGATGTAATATGAAGAACGAAAGAGGGGGGGAGAGAAAAACAAGAATTGGGGTAGAGTCTTAGAGATACGGATGTGAGTGAGAGAGAGAGAGCGGGGGAGGGGGGTTATTTTATATTTTATTAGTAAAGTGTAACATATTATTATATATTATAATTTTATCCATTATAAAATTTTAAATATATTGTTGATATAAAATAATATTATAAAATTGTACATATATATTTAATTATATTTTTTATTTTACATAATAAAATCTTTATAATACCTTATTTTTGTATTGGAGAAGATTTGAACTCAACACCATCAAAGTGCTTAAAATGGGGACTTTATAATATGTATCTTTATAATTCTTATCTTAATTATTTATTGTATATATAATTAATTATAAATATAATAAAATGTGTTTATTTATAATAATATAAGCAATGATATAATATAATAAAATATTTTTATTTATAATAATTTATGTCATATAAAATAAAATAAAAATGAGCAATGTCACACTAAAACCAAAGTAGGAATATTTGCTAATTTGAAGCAGCCTAAACAAATCTACATGGTCAGAAACTTTTCGCTCATGCGGGGGCAAATGCAATACCAATTGGAAGGAGGCCAAAACTAGGGTTTGTATTAAAACAAAGATTTCAAAGGGAGCTAGGGAATGATTGGACAAGGAAACAAATAGTAATCCATTTTTAGAACCACATGAATTCATGGAAGGATGTGGCAAGGGTTCCAAGCAAGAGTCATTTTTGTAGGAATAACAAAAGTGGTGGTAAACCCCAAAGAAATCAAATTGTGGGCTAAGAATAAAATATCACAAGTAGTGAACCCTTACTCTTTGCTAAAAGAAGAAGTAGGGTGATATCGATCTCATCAACCTTCATGCAACCAAGATGGGAGCATTTTAGGGTTTGTGGTTTGTTTGTCAAATGGACAGGTAAGGAGGTGATCAAGAAAAGGATCTAACCCCATATTTTCCTTCCTTTCGATCTAACCCCATCTTTTCCTTCCTTGCAGGTTCTGGATCAAATAGGAGCATATTGGATTCAACCCTGGGTCAACACTTCATTACTTCAGGCAATGTCTAGTACCTTCATTATTTATGTTCATCCACTTATGTATGTTTTCATTCATTCATATTCTTCTTAAAGTTGGCTATTAGTGACCATATATGACCATTCTTTATGTTTTTGGGTCATTTGATGAAAAGATGTAAAAGTTTCTAAAAATTTGTCATGTTGCCATGACAACATTTTCATTTGTAATGAATTTTTTTGCAAATTGGTTGCAAGTTGGTTTTGGTCATTTTGGAGGTTGAGGAATGATTATACATCCATAAATTTCCATATGTAGAAGACTTCAATTGAAAACAAATTGGAAGAAATCACCTTATAGAAGACAAAAAAAGGTTGATCCATTTTATGTGTGGTGGTAGAGGGATTTGTAGGGTCTTTAAGAGTCTAAATCAAATTATTGGACGCCATTTTAGTTGATGAACCAATAACTGATTGAATGTTTGAAGATGTTAATTTGATGATCAAAAAGCTACAGAAATTTAATGCAAGACATTAAATTAGTTAATGTATTGTATTTTCATTGATGTCAACTTGATATAATCTGATTGGTTATATATAAAGTGTCAAAGACTTCAGAGAACCAGAGAGATAAAGGTTATGCTTTCAGTAATGCATAAAATTGCAGTATGCACTAAGTGACAACAATCACCGACGGTCAGTGCACCCCGACGGATAGAAAACCCTGAGAGAAAAGTCACAGTGACACCTGAGCAAGAAACCCGAGCAAGCATTACCAATGAGAAGAACCAAAGTAACCCAATCATAACTTCACAATGTTGCCTGACGGACAGAAAACCCTAATGGAGATGCCCGAGGAGAACTGAAGTGTTGACCGAGCTAACAAGGAAGTTAAACATCGAAAAGAACTGAAGTTCAGAAATGACAAAAAGACTTAGCTGGTAAGAGCTAAATATAGATTTAAATGGTTGTTTACATTGTTTTCATTGACGAGTTAAAACTAGAGATAAGAAATAGTTTTAAAGTTGTTTTATTCCAGTTGCCTAAGAGAAATCTATGGGATAAAACTGATGTAAAGCTTTAAAGAAAGAAAGGCAAGATTTTTGGATCATGTCAAGAACAAGAAAGACTAAGACCTAGAAATGGTGAATTTATGTCTATAAAGAGACAAGATAATTCATTATGAATTATGGGTGAATAGAGAAGAGGATGTTGAAGAGAAACTGGTGAAAGACTTCATATAGTCCTGATCAATCAAGCTGAAGAGTAGAACTAATATTTCTGATGACACCGAGCAACAGAGAAGCACAAAATCACTAAGCAGAAAGAAGTGGAGAAAAGGTATTGAATGGAGACATTGATCAGAAAGGTATTATGAGCTTACAATAGATCTTAAAATCTACAAGTCTAAGTTGTATGTATGAACAGATCATATACTATTTCAGTTTAACCATTGAATCAAAGAAGTCTCTTAATCGAGCAGGATCTAAAGAAATCCTTTATATATTGAGATACATCCCAAGGAGTATCAAAAGGTTTATCATGAAGATAGCATAGAAGTGCCAGATATCAAGTGATAAAATTTTAGTGTTAAATCCTCTAACAAGGTCACACTTAATAGTATATTTGTAACCTTTAACAAGGTTGGCTCTTCATTGAGCTCACTTCAGAAAGTAAAAATTTTGGGTTACCGGTCCCAAGTGGTTTTTCCCTTTCCACATTAAAAATTCATGTGTCAATGTGTTTATGAGTCATTATTGTAGTTGTTTGCACTACACATAACTAATCTGGATTGATCGGTATACACTAAGTTATTTACTACATTTCGGTAAATGACAGACTGCTAATTGGTAAACAGAAAGAATAAGATTTAACAGTGAGCTCCGAGCAGTAGTTATTTAATAAGATTATTTCAAGGCATTCATCTTGTAGGACTGAAGATAACTAGAGGCTTATAATTGTGGTAATAAGTTTTTGGGTTAATTTATTAGAATATTTTTTAGGCCACTGATTCACCCCCCCCCCCTCTTAGTTATTCTAACAATTGGTATCAGAGCTTGTGTGCTTGGAAGGAAGGTTTCAAGACCTAAGAAAAAGATCACAAGATGAGAAAATGAGATGTGCCTAACTTGAACAAGGACAACTTTGCATCATGGAAAATCAGGATAAGACTCCACCTATCAAGTAATGGAAATGATGTTACTCAATACTTGGATACTGAATATGTGTTTCTTAAAGGACCTCAAGCACTTGAGAAATTAAGATAAAAGCATGAGCACAATTCTATGATGATATAAATTGCTTCCTCACTCTCCGATGCTAAATTTGAAGATATCAAAACTTGCACCTCTGCAAAGAAAATGTGGGACAACTTGAATTTGGTACATGGAGGAGATTATAATGTACTAAGAGCTAAGGCAGAGAGCCTTAGAGGAAAATTTGATGACCTAAGAATGAAATAAGGAGAAAATTTCACTCAGTACAGTTGTAGAATAAAATAGGTAGTCAATGCTATCCGAGGAGTTGGAGGTGTACTTGAAGAAGAAACAGTGGTAAGTAAAATCCTAAGAACCTTACTTCTTGTCTATGCTATTAGAGTATCTTCTATACAAGAAATGAGAGTAGTAGAAAACAATAATGTAACTCTAGATATTTTGGTTGGTAGACTGATTTCATTTGAGAAGAATAAATTTGATAACAATATCTTACCATCATGTGAGTCTGCATTTAAATCTTCTTTGAAAATAAGTAATTCAAGTCATAAACACACTATGAGAAATGATAGTGAAAGTGATAGTGATGACCAATATCTTGATGAGATTGAAGCACTAATGGCTAGAAGATTTCAGAGAGGCAAAGGTAGATACAAAGGTAAATTACCACTTGTATGTTTTAATTGTAAAGAGATTGGACACTTTGCTGCTAGATTTCCTAACAAAAGAAAAGATGACAGAAGTAATGACAGATCATATGAAAATAAGTTTGATAGAAGTGATAAAAGAGATTACCAAAGCAACCGACAATCTGAAAGAAAAGATTTTTGAGACTACAAGGACAAAGGGAAGAAAGCTTGTTACCTAGCTGAGAACAGAGCTAGAGATACTGACACCGAATCTGATGAAGACATTGAGATGGTATTCGTAGCCATGAAGTATGATTATGATTCAAACAAAGAAGAAAGGTATATTGAGACTACACTCATATCCAAGGTTGGTAAGAATGATGTCTAGATTATAGATAGTGGTTGCACTCACCACATGACCGGTGATAAACAAAAGTTTGAAAATTTTGAGTATTATAATGGTGGATCAGTAAGAATGGGTAATGACACACCTTGTCTAGTTGAAGGTAAAAGAACCATAATGTTGAATAACCTGATCAAATGTGAAAATGCATACTAGGTAAAAGGACTTAATTATAATCTATTGAGTGTTTCACAGCTGAATAACACAGTTCGCCGAGTTGTATTTGAGAACAAAAAGGAAAAGATCTTTAATTAATCAGGACGGTTGATCGAAACTGGTGAATAGACAAAAGGTAACCTATTCTATCTTGATGATATTAACACTATTTGTTTAATGGCTAGAAACGAAGACATATGGTTGTGACATAAAATATTATCTCATGTGAATTTTGATAACATGATTAAGATAAGCAATAAAAGGAAAGTAAGAGGCTTACCAAGCATGTCAAAGACCAAGCATATCATGTGTAAGAACTGTCAAAAAGGTGAAATGACAGTCTAGTTTCAAGAGAAAAACCCATACATCTAATGTCATTCTAGAATTAGTCCATACTGATCTATGTGGAGCCATGAGAAAAAAGAGTTATTATGGTGGTAGATGTTTCATTCTCTTTGTAGATGATTATTCTAGAATGATGATAGTTATGTTCTTAAAAGAAAAATCAGAAGCATTCATTATGTTTAAATGGTATAAAGCTATGGTAGAAAAAAAAAGTGGTAAGGAATTGAAATGCTTGAGATTAGATAGAGGAGGAGAATTTGTTTCTGATGAATTCACTAACTTTTGCAATGAGCATGGAATTAAAAGAAAGGTTTCTACACCAAGAACACCACAGCAAAATGGGATTGTTGAAAGAAGAAACAGATCCATTGTTGATTGTGCTAGAGCACTAATGATAGAGAAAAGAATCACTCAAACATTTTGGAGGGAAGTTATCCGTACTATTATCTACACATTGAACAAAGTTCAATTGAAGAAAGACACCAAAAAGACACCTTATGAGCTATGGTATGGTTACACACCCAATGTAAAATACTTCAAAAATTTTGGTAGTCAATGTTATATTTTGAAAGATGATAGAAATGGAAATCTTGACTCCAAAATTGAAGAAGGAATCCTTCTAGGGCATTCCACCAAGAGCAAGGCTTAAAAATGTCTTAACAAGCCCTCTAACAAAATCATTGAAAGTGGAAATGTCAGAATAGATGAATATGCAGAGAAAAATGATGAGGAAAGCATAAAAGAACTAGAAGACTACAACAGGTTTGTTTACAATGAAGAACCTGACACTCTACCTGAGTAACAGTGTATTTCTCCCGAGCAACAAAACATTATACCCGAGCATCAGGCTGCAAATACCAAAAATCAAGAAAATGATATTCCAAGCGATGGAGATCAGAATGAAGGTCAAGATGATGATCCAAATGATGAACAAAGAGATGAACCAGTACTTTCCAAGTATGTCAGAAGACACCACCCACAGAACTAGATCATAGGAGACAAGAAGGCTGGAATGAGAACAAGAAGTAAGTCAATGAACACTAGATCTTTAATTTGATATTTTGAGCCAAAATATCTTAATACTGCAGTAGAAAATGAAGAATGGGTCATTGCTATGACTGAAGAACAATACATGGACATTAGTACCTAGACCATATGACAAGAATGTCATTGGTACCAAATGGATGTTCAGAAACAAGCTGAATGAGAATAGAGAAGGTATTGATTAAGGAGAAACCTTTGCACCCATTTCTAGACTAGGAGTAAGAATTTTACTTTCTTATGTTGCATTCAAAGGATTCAAGGTATACCAAATGGATGTCAAATCTACATTCCTAAATATAATACTATAAGAAGAGGTATAAATTGAACAACCAGAAGGGTTTGTTGATCCTAACAAGAGAAACATTGTTTGTAGACTACACAAAGCCTTGTATAGATTAAAACAAGTACCTGGAGCCTGGTATGAAAGACTTCACTCCTATCTCATAAGCATTGGATTTGTAAGAAGAAGTGAAAATAGCAATCTGTACTTAAAAGAAGATACTGATAATAACATTTTGATTGCTGAAATATTTGTTGATGATATTATATTTGGGGGTAATGATGTATTGTGTAAATCTTTTTCTAATGAAATGAGAAAAGAGTTTTAGATGTCAATGATTGGGGAGATCAAATTATTTCTTGGTCTACAGATTCTTCAATGGGATGTAGGCATATATCACACAATCCAAATACATCAAGGAAGTGCTGAAGATATCAAGATGGAAGATTCCAAACTAGTTTGAACACCTATGGCAGCCGGATGCAAGCTGACAAAGGAAGATAAATCAAATGAGGTAAATCAGACCTTGTATAGATAAATGATTGGCAAACTAATGTATGTTGTTCATACAAGACCAGATATAGCACATGTAGTTGGAATAGTTGCAAGATTCTATGCTAATCCCAAAGAATCACACATGACTTCTGTCAAGAGAATTCTGAGATATCTAAAGAACACCGAGGACTATGGCTTATGGTATAAAAGAGAAAATGAATTTGAGCTTCAAGTCTATACAGATGTTGATTAGGCTAGAAACTTAGATGAAAAAAAGAGAACAACTGGAGGAGCATTCTTCATGAGTGACAAACTTGTCACATGGATAAGCAAGAAGCAAGGATGCATCTCACAATCTACTGTAGAAGCAAAATATGTGGTTGCTGCTGCAAACTGCTCTAACATTGCATGGATCAAACAGTTACTGGAAGGTATGAATATGAAAATTCTTGAACCAGTGATTATCTATTGTGATAATACCAGTGCAATAAAAATTTCTAAGAATATTGTCATGCATGCTAAGACTAAGCATATTGCTATCAAGTATCATTACTAAGAGAACAAGTGCAAGAGAAAGAGGTGATACTAGAATATGTTCAATCCAAGGAACAATTAGCTGATATATTCACAAAGCCACTACCTAAAGATACATTTGAGTACTTGAGAAAGAGACTAGGGGTCTAACCCTTGTCTACTAGTCAGCAAGCTGACTAGGAAGTTGCATCAGCTACACAAAATCATAAGATCATTCATGTTGATGCAAGCAAAGAAATGGACTGCATAGATACATTAGTACACAACAAGGTACATATATGCACCGAACACCAAAGTCATTATATTGTTGATGAATAGGGAAATTAAAAGAGTATATTATAAAAAGGAGAATGGATATAATTTGGCATTGTTGTCAAAGGGAGATTATCTTGAGGAGATCCAAAGGGAGAGATTAAATATGAAATATCCATCAAAGAGAGAAAATATATCCTAAGGGAGAGATGACTTAAGGGAGAGAGTACTCTATATTATTGTCAAAGTAAAAAGAGATGATCAAGGAGAAGAACAGTCAAAGGGAGAGACAACATCAAAGAAAGAATCAGAAAGTTGCTACATCTATCAAGTGAAGGGATTAAATTTTAAAGAAAGAACTCTGCAAAAATCAAATATAAACTAGAAGAGCTTACCGAGAGCCAAACATTTGTATTGGTTATAGAATAAAAAAATTGGTAGATTGATGAACTACAGCTACTATATTTCATATTGTATTATTAGTAATGTAGTGTGTTTCCATAAATTCCAAAGGGAGAGATTGATGAACCAATAACTGATTGAATGTTTGAAGATGATAAGTTGATGATCAACAAGCTATAGAAAGTTAATGCAAGACATTAAATCAGTTAATGTATTGTATTGTCATTGATGTCAACTTGATATAATCTGATTGGTTATATACAAAGTGTCAAAGACTTCAAAGAACTAGAGAGATAAAGGTTATGCTTTTAGTAATGCATAAAAGTGCAGTATGCACTAAGTGACAACAAACACCAACGGTCAATGCACCCTGATGAATAGAAAACCCCGCGAGGAAAGTCACAGTGATACCCAAGCAAGAAACCTGAGCAAGCATTACCGATGAGAAGAACCAAAGTAACCCGAGAAGAACTTCATAGTATTTCCCAATGGAGAGACGACCCCGACGGAGATACGCGAGGAGAACTGAAGTATTGACCAAGCTAACAAGGAAGTTAAACATTGAAAAGAACTCAAGTTCAGAAATGACAAAAAGACTTAGCTGGAAAGAGCTAAACATGGAGTTAATTGGTTGTTTTCATTGTTTTTATTGACAAGTTAAAACCAAAGATAAGAAAGAGTTTTAAAGTTGTTTTATTCCAGTTGTCTAAGAGAAATCTACGGGATAAAATTGATATAAATCTTTAAAGCAAGAAAGGTTAGATTTTCGGATCACGTCAAGAACAAGAAAGACTGAGACCTAGAAATGGTGAATTTATGTCTATAAAGAGACAATCTAATTCATTATCATGAATTAGGGGTAAATAGAGAAGAGGATGTTGAAGAGAAACTGGTGAAAGACTTCACATAGTCCTGATCAATCAAGCTGAAGAACAGAGCTAATATTTCTGTGGACACCGAGCAACAAAGAAGCACAGCATCACCAAGCAGAAAGAAGTGGAGAAAATTTATTGAATAGAGACATTGATCAGAAAGGTATTATGAGATTACAATAGATCTAAAAATTTGCAAGTCTAAGTTGTATGTATAAACAGATCATATATTGTTTCGGTTTAACCATTGAATTAGAGAAGTCTCTTAACCAAGCAGAATCTAAACAAATCCTTTATATATTGAGATACATCCCAAGGAGTATCAAAAGGTTTATCATGAAGATAGCATAGGAGTGCCAGATATCAAGTGATAAACTGTTCATGTTAAATCCTCTAACAAGGTCACACTTAACAGTGTGTTTGTAACCTTTAACAAGGTTGGCTCTTCACCGAGCTCAGTTCAGAAGAGTGAGAATTTTGGGTTATCGGTCCCAAGTGGTTTTTCCCTTAATAGGGTTTCCACATTAAAAATCCATGTTTCAATGTGTTTATGAGTCATTACTTTAGCATTTTTCATTACACATAACTAATTTGGATTGATCAGTATACACTAATTTATTTACTACATTTTTGGTAAATGACAGACTGCTAATCGATAAATAGAAAGAATAAGGTTTAACAGTGAACTCCAAGCAGTAGTTATTTGATAAGATTATTTCAAGGTATTCATCTTGTAGGAGTGAAGATAAATAGAGGCTTATAATTTTGGTAATAAGTTTTTGGGTTAATTTATTGGAATATTTTTTAGGCCACTGATTCACCCCCCCCCCCCTCCTCTCAGTTATTCTAACATTTAGTAATGGTCATTAATTATTTTTTTGACTATCCTAAAAGGAAAAATTGTAATAGTCCTAACTCGCAAAGATTTTGTATTCAAAGATGATGTCTTGATGGGATGTTTGGGTGATAAATCCTTAGTATACAAGTCATAGTTTTCCATTTTCCATGTCCTTTTGAAAGTGATTTCGCTTCTGAATTTATAAAAATAAAACTCATTTACGTGAAACTAAAATATAATGAAACCCTTTGATATTGACTAAAGCTCTGGTTTGTATTAACTCATTATTCTTTATATACCATGCCATAGCTCTTAATGTCTACCCGTGGCCTTTCTAAAAGTGTACAAAGGAGAAATTTGGTTTTTTTTCCATCTTTGGAAGCCATATTATCTCAACAAGGGTTTCTCCACACATTGTCGATTTTGTTTCAAGCCCTCACTACTCTATATATATTTCTTGACCAGATCTCTGGATAACTTACAAAGGTTATTTTCTTTATAACTATGGTTACTCATTATACTATAAATACCTTCTTGGTTGTGGCTGCCCATTGATTCTTGTTCTTATTTTCTCATGTCTACTATTGTCTTTCACGAAGCTCCATATTTCTATTCTCTTCATTGATAAATAAAAAGTCTACTTTTTATAATCCTTTTAATGTTACTCTCTTCAAACACAATGTTTATATACCCTTTGTAACTGAGATTATCATCATGACAGGTGACAAATCCATTGTGTCTTCCTACTAAACAAAATAATACATCCCATTGTAGATTTTATTTTATATTTTACTAAAACTTTAAACATTGTGGTCTCTTTCCTTTGTCCTATTGATCCATACTTTCTTTTTTGACACTTCATTTTGATAAAACATGCAAGTACAGTCACTTCCATGGTTCCTATGCAATTTTTGTATATTTTATAGGGTTTGATGGAAATGATACATCCATCTTGGTCTTTTATCGCAAATTATTCTTGACATGTTGAACTCCATTTAATACCGTAGCTACCCCAAATACAAGGAAATAATAACTAACATCCATCCTCGTGATATTTTAATTTGTTCAATAGAACTTTTTCAAATATGTCTTTGAATTGATTATGTTATGGTGCTGTCTTTATATGTTGATTGTAAAATACTATAACATTTTATCCATTTGGCCATCTAATTGCAATTAACATGCTCATTATCTAATTTATCATATATAATCAATGACTTACACTATCCTAGGGTATAACACTGTAAACAGTTTGATGTATCATACTTCCATATTAACTATTCCATGGCTTGTTTGTGTCATTTGATTCAGGTTTTCTGTCACTGTATGTTTCCTTTCATGCAAGATATTCATTTTTTTTATCTCTATAATAATCTCTTGTAATTGATTGTCCAAGATTTCCTTTGATAATAATTCTTCATATTGTTTTTTTTTGTTTCAAATGATTTTTATTTTCATTTCCTTTATCGTTGGTACTTATGCTTGGAGCTACTATGTTCACCTTTATGTTTCCTTGTGCATTTATGTCTAATAAATTTTCCATCAAACTGAAGCATGGAAAACATAAACATTACTTGAATGGTTGTCCTTCTCTAATACATCAATATAAACTGCATTATGTATCCTTTGGCTTATCAGCAATGAGACCCTTCTATATACAAGCATTATCAGTATTTGATTTAATAGCTACTTTTTGAAAATTATGTTGCATTTTATTTTTATTTTGTTGAATTTGTTACCTTCTTCTTAATATCACTTGCACATGAATTCTACTCTATGATTTTTGTTGTATGGTATTGTTGCTCCCTCCACTCGACAAATAAATGCTTTGATTCTTATCAAGCATTTCCACACTTGACTAATGCAATTGTCTCCTTCCTGTCCTATCCCTTTAGAAAATATGTTGTCATATGATACTCTTGAAATAGTCAGTTATCTTGTACCTTGGGATGCTCCCATGCATTAATTAGTTCTCACTATCACTATGTTGTTTACTATACCATTGGTCTATGATCATTGATTTTTACTTTACTATTGAAATTCTGAAAATTTAGCACTGAAAAGTGCCTTTCTATGAAATTTCCCTTGACAACATTTCTTGATAATGTATCTTCCTCTCCAAATTTGATTGTTTCTACTCTGATATGGTTTGATATTGTAATGCATTTGTAAAATTGTAAATGATAACTGCTTATTGATACCTATCTGAACCTCTTCTCCTTCCATATTATTCACAACACATGTTCTTATATGACAATCATGATAGTATTGATACTTTCCTATTGGTGAAGCATCCCATCATATATATTGATCTTTATATTATTGAAATTGTCATTTTATGTCAAAGACTAATGATTTTTTGTACTGTATGAATCATTGTGAGTGATAATCAGAAAGTGATAATTGGTACATCATTCACATAATTGAATGATGGTGTCTTCATGAGGATTTTAATGTTCTTATCACTTCAAACTTTGATCTTTGTCATGAATTCCTTTGCAATCTCTATATCTTCTACAACTCAAAAACCAACTTTGAATACTATAACAACATTTGTTTTATTCTCACAATGGACTCCTATGCTCCAAGAAAATGTTTATATCTTTGTTTGAATGATTCTTTCCTAAGATCACCTTAGACTGCTATCACCCACTGTACTAATGCTTATTACATAATGATGATATGTGTTTTTATCTTACAATAGCATTGCTTCCTTACAAATTGATGGTTCTGTCACCTTATCTATAAGTAATGGCACATTTGTAAATTCCTTTGATTATGACACAGTACCTTTATTGTTACTAAAATTGGAGCAATCTAGAAATGACACTTGTAACTATTTATATTACTAAAATTTACATGGCTCCTTGATACAAGACATGTCTCTCCTGGTCCAACTTTTTTATTGGAGGCTATGTCCACCATGATGATAACATTAATTTTTCTTCTTCTTTGTTTACTACTAATGAAACTTTTGCATCACCAATGTAGTATTGTTGATTGCTCAATTTTTTGTCTAGTTTTCATTGGACAGTGATAATTCTTTGATGTTGTTCACTAGTTCACATGTGTTTACAATCAATGGATTTGATATTCATTCCATAGTACATTTGATGTGTTTATATGTAGTTGAGGTTTTTACACCTGACTACATCTCCCATTAAATTTTCATCAAAACTTTCCATTATCTTGTGATATTGCTATCTGGATTCAAGTGTATAGTTTTTTTAGTCAAACTCATTGACCCATGTTTCATCCATGAGTTTGACATGCACAAATTGCTTATCATGTCAACTTCATTTAACAAACTAATGTCACAAAAATCATTGATGTGTTGACAATGACTTGTAAGAGTGTAGGTGACACATGGTTCAACTCCAATTCATACAATTGGTAGTACCCAAGAAAGTGAGTCGACTCTAAATACCAATATTTCAGCCACAAATATAACAAGGATGAAGCATGTGTGGTAAGGACTAAAAGTCCCAATCACAACTATGCATATGGTTTCCATCATGTGCAGTTAGGATGATGCATTTACATGTTGTTTAGATTCATTATATCATCAAATACAAAGCATTTTCATTTTGTACTGTGATTGACAATACTCATTTTGCAATTTGATTTGAGATATTGTCTATGTTGGTATGTTTCTTTTTATTGCAATTATAATTAGTATGAATGAACAAAATAATCAACTAAATAAAATGATATGTTGGAATGACAATGCAATATTTATTGATAGAGTGTTGATGGCTTCAATCAATGTGCCTATGTGTCAATGTTGTTGGCCCTTGTGTGTTGAAGACGTCACACACAACAAGTAATCCTGGGCATCAATTTTTGGGTTGCCCAAATAGGAAAAAGGTATGGATATGGAATTATATTTTATGTTTAAAATTAATGTGACAAGTAATCATTTTAGGAAGAACTGATGTAGATTTGGTATTGTAGGGAAATAGTGGATGTCAATACTTTTGGTCTGTCAATGAAACCACATTTACATATATCCCATCTATGTCTATACCTAATGTAGAAAATGAGTGCAACTTATACAAGGCTCGAGAGGCAGCTAGTGCCGCCGAGATTGCTTCAATGGCGAAAGAAGAAATCATGTTTCTGTGATGCCTTCTTTGTGTAGGTTTTGCACTACTTTGTTGGGACCATATACATAAATGTGATTAACAGAGGGCTATTGTAGATACTATAATTTTTTTAGAATTTCATGTAGATATGTTGGACATATTTTGATAAACTCGTGAGCTTTGATGTTAAATCATTGCATTAGATATTGAAACTTTCCAACATATTAAAGTCATTTTAATGTAAGATCCATTGTAATTTTAAGAAGGTTTTTTGTATTTTGTTTCCTTAAAATGTTGGAGGCTTGAAGGCCACAACTGATGTTTTGTGTTTAGAAATTATTGTGTAGATGCATGATATTGGAGTCCATGATGTCTAACTCTTGCATGGGTTTTTGTAAATTTTATCCTTGTTCCCTTTTAGAAGTGTATGGCTTGACTATGCACATGCATAATTGTAGATGAGGATCAGTAATAGGGTGCCAGGCATTGCTTAGATCCTTTGGATCTAACCCCATCTTTTCCTTCCTTGCAAGTTCTGGATCATACAGGAGCATACTGGATTCAACCCCAGGTCAACACTTCATTACTTCAGGCAATGTCTGGTACCTTCATTATTTATTTCCATCCACTTATGTATGTTTGCATTCATTCATATTCTTTTGAAAATTGGCTATACTCATATTCTTCTTGTGTCTGAGTCTTCCAACTATGATCAATTTAATGTTGTAAATCTTGACATAGAATTTGATATCAACCTGTCGATATGATTACAATGTGGGTGAGTCAAAGAAAATATATGTATAGTTATAAAACCTAAAGTTAAATTTACAAAGTAACATATCATTTATAAAACCTATCGTCACATGTCATTTTTTGTTTGACATTTTTTTTCGCAACTTAAGAGTTCTCACCATGAGAAAATAGAGTGACCATTTTCTATCAAAACCATATGTGCAGATATAAACATTAAGTACAACATGTCCAATTTTTTAGCAGATATACACATTAAGGATCATGTCAGATAATACAAGGGAATTCAATCAAAATAGGGAGATAATTGCTAGATTGTTGTCTAACTTTCAAAAAGAAGGTGATGACAAATGTTATTCACCATGCAAGAGTTGTAAGGTCTTAAAGACAAGAAGAATCAAAATCAAAAAAGAAAAGATACATTGTAGGGAGAATGGTCACATTGAAGGGGGGTTTTATTATCATCCATTGGTAACTTGTTTGTTATATTGTTTTCACAATTAATATACATATGAACCATGGAAGGAGGTTTGATTATCACATTGAAGGGAGGTTTGATTATCACATTGAAGGGGGGTTTGATTATCATCATTTTTATATAGGTTGGCCTTGTTAAGTAAAGAATGTTAAACTATTCTCGAAACAAAGAGAAGCTCAATATTTTAAGGTCTCACTCCATTCATGACAAATATTTTTTTCATTAAACATAGTATATCATTGCAATTGCGATGGTATTTAGAGAATGACCAACACCAAAGTACTACATGTGACGTCTAGATGTCAGAATAATCCAACAGCTGGACGTCGCATGTACAGCATATCTGTTTGAATACCCGTCGTAATTGCGACACTCATAATGTGTAACGACGGCATACTAACCATCATAGCCGGTGCATATTGCGATGTCAATACCATCACAATAATGATGGACATAGTAGCTATCGTTTATTTCGACACCAAAACTGCAACATCGATCTATGTCACGTGATCGACAAGGAAGTGTCAGAATTGCGACACATAGCTATCAAAAAAAGGACTCAAATGTACTAGTGACCCAGCGCCACCGCAGTCCCTGCACCACCCGGAAGCCACCGGGGCACCACCACTACTCAGTCGGAGCACCACCTCCTCTATCGAGCACCACCCGCCAGCAGACAACTACTGATGTCATTTCCTGACATGTGACATCAGCACTTTCCAGGTAGATTTCAAATTTTCTAACATAATTTTTTTTTCTAGCAACCGGATTTTTTTTTGTGATGATGTCATCATGACATCAACCATGGGATGGTGACAGTCAAATGGCCGTCAAATTTTTTGCAATATCTGGTGATGACCATTTGGACATCAATTTGTTTCTAGTGCTCATGTTTTTCTAGTGAGCTGCTCATTCTGACCTCTTGTCAGTCTTTTGGCCATAACTTGAGCATACGATATCATTTTTAAGAAAATGAGATAGTGTTGAAAAGCTCTTTCTAAGTCGAATACCACTAAGTGGGTTTTGTATGACAATTTGGGCATTTGAGTACCTGATTTTAGTATCAAAGTAGAGGCTTTAGTTTCATCCCTCTCTGCATCAGGTCACCAGGTTTTCTTCTTATTTTTTGTGCTCTCTAAGTTATTTTTTGGTGTACTAGGGATAGTATACTATATTTTGGGGGTGCATTTTTCTTTCTATCATTTACTTCAGAAAGACCCTTCTACTTTTGTCTTCTTTCTCTTAATGTTAGACCCTTCAATTGCCTGACTAACACCACATAACTACCACACCTAGGAAGCACACATGACCAGGATGCTCATGTCACACAGCTTATGGTCTTGTCTAGATGAGAATTAACCTATTCAGTACCATCCTTTTAACACTAGTACATTTGAGTCCTTTTTTTGACGGCTATGCATTGCAATTCTAACACTACCTATTCGACCATGCGACACATGCCAGTGTTGCAATTTTGGTGTCGAAATCACTGACGGTTGGTATGTTTGTCATTATTGTGACAATATTTACCATTGCAATATGCACCAACTACGATGGTTAACATGTCATCGTTACGCATTATTAGTGTCACAATTACAATGTACATGCGACAGACATTTTGTACATGTGATGTCCAACTGTTGGATTATTTCGACATCTGGGCGTCACATGTAGTGCTTTGGCATTGGTCATTCTCTGACTACCATCGCAATTGTGATAGTATGCTATATTTTTTAAAATAAATATTTGTCGTGCATGGAGTGATACCTTAAAATATTAAGCTTCTCTTTATTTTGAGAATAGTTTAACATTCTCTACTTAACAGGGCAAACCACGTGAAGGTGGAATCTCATCTAGCTCCTCCTAGGAGCCTCTTATGACCCTTTACAACACTTTAATACCTCTAAGATATATTCTTAGGGATCGTAAAGGGTCATAAGGGGTCCTGGGACACAACAATTGAGAAACATTAATGTAGGCATCATGGTAACAATTGTTTGGAGATACAACATAATTGAGTGGTGTACCCAAACGATGCAACATAACCACTACTCCTCCAGTTCCAAGTTGACACTGTAGGTTCCAAAAACCATAGATAAGGAATAAATTTAGAGAGTGGAGGAGGAGGGCCATAATGACCAAAATAATATATGGACCAAGTATTATTTTAGTTGTTATGGTCCTCCTCTTCTCACTAAATTTATTCCTTATTTTTGGATCTCGCTGTGTCAACTTGGAACTGGAGGAGTAGTGGTTGTGTTGCATCATCTTGGTATACCATTCAATTATGTTGTGTCTCCAAACAATCATGACCATGATATCTACATTTATGTTTCTCAACTATTGTGATATCTACATTTATGTTTCTTAGTTGTTGTGTTTATGTACATGTTCTTTATGTATTTGGCTTCTCTCCCTTGCATCCAAAATAAGATTTTCCCACTCAAAATTGAGAATGCACGTGCAGCTGCATATAATATGCATGCATAACAGAATGGAGAAAAATAGTCTTTATGATTGCAATTTTGGCAATGTCTTTATGGTTAAATATGCAGATTGTAGAGTACATGGTTCAAAGTTCAAGGAATACGGGTGGCTTCTATTACACTTGCAGGCTTACTTGTCACTATGGTTCCTAGTGTATTTGAAAAAATTGAGCAGGTCAATATTTTGGTTTAGAGTGGCATGTTCAATATTACGAAGTTCAATCATAATCAGATTTACATAAGTCACATGATACATATGCTAAAGATTGCATAGTAGATAATAAACAATTAGAGCTACATACAACTAAATACAACATGACATGGTAGTAATGAATAACCCACCCTTGAAGAGAGAGATATAACCATTCATTGTGTCAAAAAAAAGAGGCAAAATCAAAACAGCATCATGCATAAGGATATAAAGTTTATTAGCTAGATAATTTTTTGTAATGATGATGAACATATGGATATCTAGAACCTGAGTATGTATCAACAAAAACATTTACAAAGAGGAGTATTCCAGACATTATGTTAAACAATTAAGTTTCATGTCTACGTTTGATCTAAATATGACCTATTTTGTTGACAAAAATGCCAACTCCAAAGAAGTAGTCCATCATAACATTCCTTTCGTCACAAGTGAAAAAATCTTCATTATGACCATAGAAGATACTCAAAGAAGCATAGTCATCATTAGCGAAAGGTAGCTTGAACACCTCCCACACCTCAACCATTTTATTTTCAAGTTCAACTCTATTATAACAAAAATTGAGCCAACCCTGTCAAAGATAATGTTTGGATTGATGGTCTGAATCCCTTGCGAAACTTTTTTTGAATTTTCAGAAATAACCACATGCTTAACCACCTTCAAGAACCATTCTAACTGACCTGTAACTTCAAAGAGAGTAAAAAATACTAGTTTATAGATCACCCCATCGTGTACATGCAAGCCAGCAATATTATGTTTCAAAAGGTAAAGAATAGCATGTTTGTTGTCATCATCACGCACATTAAATAATCTGGAGCATTGTTCTTCCAAGGACTCCAAATGACAACATTCAATACCAAATGTTTTATCCATTGAGAAGACCTAAAACAAAGTAACAATAAGGAAAATAATGAATAAGTATGCCAACATAATGACACACACACACACACACATATATATGATTATGTAAACATACACATAATTATATATATATATATATGCATGATTATCATACCACTTCTACGCTTGTTTATCAATCTTACTGTTGTCTATGCTAAGTTTCAACTTGCAAATTAAATGCACAAATAAATAACCAGAAAAAATTTATATGCCTCTGATGACATGTAACTGATTGAATGGTTAAAGATGTTAAGTTGATCACCAAAATGCAGAAGGATAATGCAAGACATTAAATCAGTTAATGGATTGTATTGTCATCGATGTCAACTTGATATAATCTAATCGGTTATAATCAAAGTGTCAAAGACTTCAGAGAATCAAAGAGAAAAATATTATGCTATCAGTAATGCATAAAAGACAAGCATTTACTATGTGACTTCAAAAACTGATGGCTAGTGGAACCCGACAGACAGAGATCACCAAAATTCAAAGTCACAGTGATGCTCGAGCAAGAACATCGACGAGCATTACCGACGAGCAGAATCACAAGCATAACCGATGGCTAGAAACATAGTGTAAACTGATGGAGAAGCCCGAGGAGAATTGGAGCGTTAACCAAAGCTATCAAAGAGTTAAAATGCCAAAATTGACTTGAGTTCAGAAATGACAAAATATCTAGCTGGCAGAGCTAAATATGGACTTAACCGGTAGTTATCTTTTTTTTCATCAACAAGATAAAGCTAGAGATAAGTGAAGGATTTAAATTTGTTTTGTCCAGTTGGCAAGAATATCTCTGCAAGATAAAATAGGAGTTTTACTTTAAATATAATTGGCTAAGATTGTGGATCACACCAAGATCAAGAAAATCAAAAACCTATCAACGGTGATATCATGTCTATAAAAGAGACAAGTTAATTCATTATGAATTGAGAGAGGGTAAATGAATAAAAAGAGGATGCTGAAGAGAAACTTCATATAGTCCTGATTAATCAAGCTAAGGAAAGAGCTAAATTTTTCTGTGGACACCGAGCAATAGAGCATAGCATCACCAAGCAGAACTAAAGTGGAACAAAAGTATTAAAAGAGATATATTAATCAGATTAGTTTTATGAGCTTAAAATAGATCTAAAAATCTACAAGTGTAAGTTATATATGTGAATAGATCATACTATTTCACTTTAACCGTTGATTCAGAAAGTCTCTTAACCGAGTGGGATTTAAAGATACTTTCTATATTGAGACACATCCCTAGGAGTATCAATAAAAAGTTTGATCATGAAGATAGCATGAGATGCCATATACCTATTGACAGGCCAAGTGAGTGTTTGATCAAGGAAGGTAGCATAGAGATGCCCGATATCAAGTGACAGACTAAAATTTTAAATCCTCTAACAAAGTCACACCTAAGAGTGTGTTTGTAACCTTTAACAAGGTTGGCTCTTTACCGAGCTCACTTCAAAAGAGCGAAAATTTTGGGTTACCAGTCCCGAGTGGTTTTTTCCCTTAACAGGGTTTCCATGTAAAAAATAAATGTGTCAATGTGTTTATGAGTTGTTACTTTACTATTTTGCATTACATAGCTAATTTAGATTGATCGGTATACTCTAGATAATTTACTGTCTTTCGATAAATTAACAGATTGTTATTCGTTAAACATACAGAATAAGGTTTAACAAAGCATTACGAGCAGTAGTAATTTGATAATTGTATTTGAAGGCATTCATCTTATAGGACTAAAGATAAATAGAGGCTTAATATTTTGGTACTAAGTTTTTGGGTTGATTATTGAAATATTTTTTAGGCCACTGATTCACCCCCCGCCCCCCTTAGTTATTACTAAAAATTAGTATCAGAGCTTGTGTGCTTAGAAAGGGAGTTTAACAGCTCAATCAAAAGATCACAAGATGAATAGACGAGATGTGCCCAAGTTGAATAAAGACAACTTTACATCATGGCAAAGTAGAATAAGACTCCACCTATCAGCTATTGGAAATGATGTTACTCAATACCTTGATACTGAATATGTGTTGCCTATAGGACCTCACACTCTTGAGAAATTAAGAGTAAAGCATGAGAATAATTGCATGATGATAGAACTTGCATAATCACTCTCTGATGTTGAGTTTGAAGATGTCAAAACCTGCACCTCTACAAATCAAATGTAGGATAAGTTGAAGCTGGTAGATAAAGGAGATGCCAATGTACTAAGAGCCAAGGCAAAAAGCCTAAGAGGGAGGTCTGATGACCTAAGGATGAAAGAAGGAGAAAATATCACTCAGTATAGCTGCAGAATAAAAGAGGTAGTCAATGTTATCCATGGAGTTGGAGGTGTACTTGAAGAGGAAACAATGGTAAGTAAAATATTAAGAACCTTATTGCTTGTATATGCTATTAGAGTTTCTTCTATTCAAGAAATGAGAGCAGTTGCAAGCGATACAGTTACTCTAGATTGTCTGACTGGTAGACTGATTTCATTTGAGATGAATAACTTTGATAATAGTGTCTTATCATCTATAGAATCTGCATTCAAATTTTCTTTAAAGATTTAAGCAACTCAAGTCATAGACATGATGTTAGAAATGACAGTGACAGTAACAATGAGGATCAAGGACATGATGAAATTGAAGCACTAATGGCCAGAAGATTGTAGAGAGGAAAAGGTAGATACAAAGGTAAATTACCACTTGTATGTTTCAATTGTAAAGAGGTTGGACACTTTGCTGCAAGATGTCCAAATAGAAGAAAAGATGATAGAGGAAATGACAGATCATATGAGAAGAAGTTTGATAGAGGTGATAATAGAGATTACCAAAGCAACCGACAATCTGACAAAAGAGCTACCCAAGACTACAAGGACAAAGGGAAGAAAGCTTGTTACCTAGCTGAGAACAAAGCTGATGACATTGACACTGAATCAGAAGAAGACATTGAGATGGTATTTGTAGCCATGAAGGATGATTTAGATGAAGAAGAAGAAAGGTATGTAGAAACTGCACTCATATCTAAACTTAGTAAGAATTATGTATGGATCATAGATAGTGATGCACTCACCATATGACTGGTGATAAGAAAAAGTTTGAGACTTTTGAATACTATAATGGTGGTTCAGTAAGAATGGGAAATGATACACCTTGTCCAGTTGAAGGTAAAGGAACTATAATGTTGAATAACTTGATCAAATGTGAAAATTCTTACTGGGTAAAAGGACTGAATTATAATTTGTTAAGTGTTCTACAGCTGAATAATACAGGCCACCGAGTGGCCTTTGAAAATAAGTTGTTGCCCCACTTTTGGTCTGCATACCTTTCATACACGGTGGATGTTTAATGTGTAGTAGTGATCTTGAAATCTTCATGTAATTCCTGAGTCTAAGTCTGGCTATCCTCTTAGGCTAGGAGGCCTTTATCAGATTTCCCTAAATTGCCTTCTCTTTTGTGAGCCGGAGGGAATTTGTATCTGAAATCGTGTTTCATTGGGTAGGTTAAGTTCCCAAATTCGGTAAAGGTCATGTTTCAAAGGATTATAACATTGGCTCTATATGTACTCAAAGTATTTTTCCTTAACATACCCTATTGCAACTTTGGAAAAAAATTGGTTTTGAGCTTTTCCTTGTCGGAAAATCACCTGCAAAGTGCATTTTCCGCAACAAACAGAATTTAAAGTAACAGAGGTCAGTGAAAGTTGGAAATGAGAGATTTGGGAATAACATAGCTTTGGGAAATTAGATCAAAACTATTTTAAGAAAAATGAATGGTTGAATGAGGAAGAATTCAAGATGTAAGCTTAATGGTGAAAAAGTGGGAAATGGCTTCTCTGCTACTCCAATAGGCAGGTTTCAACCTGCGAAGTACATTTTTTGCCAAATAATTTTATGGGAGAACTTTAAAGAAGAACCAACCTCATGAGTTATCCATGGTATAAAGAAAGCTGATGACATCAAGACATACCATTTTAGCATCTCAATAAGATAAAATTCTCCTTCAGCAGATTTTTGAGGAGAGAACACTCCAAAGGCATTTCTCCGCCAAAAGGGAAGCGGAAAAGTAATTTCCCGCTACCTCCAGAAAGTTACCGTTACAGTTACTAAAGTGAAAATATGTTTCTTAACGTCCCATAGGGGGTAAAAGTGATTAATTCAAATAAAGTCATTTTACTCCATAACATAATCTTTCATTAATTTCTTAGTCTTTTCATTCGTGTGGTGCGGGAAGTCGGCCATTAAACGATAAGAATTCAAAAGTTATAAAATTAGCACAGTAATCCAAACAGGATCTACCATTTGTTTGATGAATTGTCTGAATTTGAAATTCTTAGCAATAGTTATTCATTTCTCTTGCACTTCTGAGAAATATACTTCATTCTCAAGTCATAATCAGTTGAACTATGGCCACTAGATTTATAGGATTTGATGGGCTGAATGGCATCACATTTGATTGGCATAAGATTACAGACACCTCATTGAAGTTCTTCGATATGGAGAACTTTCAAAGCAGAATGAAGGCAGACCAGATACACCCTATCACTGAGAAGTTAAAGGAGAGCGGGTTGGCGGAAGCTGTCGTTTTTCCTATTTCTATTCAAGCTCTCGAGCTTGTTCAAGACTGCATAGACCGATATAATCCATATACCAAGAAAATCCTCCTGCCCAATGACATGGTGCTTCTATCCATTGATCGAGATTCTGTCCAGAACTCCCTGTGCATTCCACAGTAGGCTGAATATTTAGAAATGACATATATTTAGGTGGTTACCAAATATGGAGCAAAGAAGCCAGTGTGGAAGAAAGAAATAATGAAGTCATGGTTTCAAGAGCCGAGGAGCGCCAAAGGAAAGTTGCCCAAAACATTATACGACACAAATCTGAAGCCAGAGATTGTAGACATCTTGGTGTTGCTCCATAGGATTTGAGGTGAGAGTGACACACTGAACTTTGTTGAGCATCATTTCTTCTTAATCCGGGTGATTTTTTCTCAACATCATTTCACCGATTGGGCTCTTATGGTAAGCAAAAATCTCTCCAGTGCCCTAAGTAGAGCTAAGCTTCAGAATGATTTCTACATGTCTTCAGTCCTTATATATTATTGGCCACAATTCAAATTTGGCCAGGGCTTCCTAGATTAGAAGAGTTCCAAGATGATGTTAAAAGCTATGAATTGTTTCCATGTCTACAATTACATAATAGTTATGTTGAATATATCAGATTTAATGATACATTCACGATGAGACTGTGCAAGGAGCTACAAGGTTTCCCAAAAAGGAGATTTTCTCCTGAAGCCATGGATTTTATCAGCCATTTTGGGTGCTTTTTCATTCAATTTGTAAATTTCTCATATGTTCGTCTTGCAGGATTTGATGGCTTCCCTTTGAAGTTTCCCGAATATCCTGATGATATGATCATGCTGGTCAAGGTAATGAGGTAGGCACCACAAGTAAACCTGATCTATGTTGATGCTAAGAAGAAGGGATAAAACTTCCCGACCATTGGAGCTTACAGTTGTGCATCCCAGTCTGAGGCAAAGAATGTCATGAAGACATTCTCAAAGAGGCTCCAGTTGGAGACATATGATGTCTTGATTCCATAGTATGATCCTGTAAATTATGTCAGAGATTCCCTGCAAATGAGTCGTGCAATTCATCATGTTGATGATATTAAAGACTACTGGGCTAATTGCAAAGATGACTTAGAGAGTAGAGAGAGATTCTACGCCAGGTTAACCATTGAACAAATGAAAAGGTTCAAAGTTAACATTACAGTGGAGGGGTTGGAGGATGATGGTCAACATATGTATGATAATACATATTTGGAGAAAATAAAGCCACTCCCTATAAGCTCTGAGCCCATGATAGGGCAAGCCATTAATGACTTGAAAACCTTAATGGGTGGGATTTACAAAAGAATAGAGCAATGGGTCGAATGGACTATAGGTAGAAGGAAGAGGTTGGAAAGGAAGCCTCCTTCTCAGCGAACTCTGGAAAAAGATACTTCAAGCACTGCAGCAACTTCTTCAATAATGATCCCAACTATGGCCAAAGGTTCATCTCAGTCAGCTGGTGGAGGTGATGAGCCACCTGAGAAAGAGATCCAACCAAAGAAGACTTGTGGAGAGGGCCCACTTTTGGACATTGGGTTGATAGAAGAAGTAGTTTCTATAGACCTGGCCGAACCTACAGAAGAGCCCACTAAAGGTGCAGGACCTAAGCAATCAGCTAAAGCTAGTGTTGTAGATACACAAGTCGGCACTTCGACTCAAGATACTCCAAGACGAGGGTCCCCTGTTGTAGTAGAGGTGGGTGAGGATACCTCCAATACCTCAGCCACAGAATCAGATGAGAGGATTTAGAAGAAACAAGAAGCTGCTCAAGTCATTAGATTAGTCTATTCCTCTCCTACATCACTAAATCCATTTGCTTCCAGGCCTAAAGCTACTCCTCTGGTCATCAGGAAGTTCTTTATAGAAGAGTTGGTTTATTCTTCCAAAGTTACCAGTGTTGAATCCTGGATAGAACATACTCTAGAGAGTAAAAGAAAGAGAGGAGAGGAAGGGACTTCCAACAAAGATACTCTCTCATGGACCTTGCAACCCAGCACCACAGTGGGTAAAGAAAATAAATTAAAGACAATTTCTACACTGGGTCGAGATCCTGAAACAGGGCATTTCACTATGGAGGTGGTCAAGCCTACAAAGGAAGGTAGAATTGAAGATATGACTGCCTCTGATTTTCAGTTGCATTCGTTTGACATGGGGCTTGCTCGGCATGACACCAAGGTAGACTGGTGGAAGTCCACCAATATGGTAATAGAAGAAGAGCTCGAAGAGCTCAAGACTGCTAAAGTCCAGCTTAAAGTAGAAGTAGCTAAGCTAACTAATTTCATCAGACAGCTCATCACTCCGATAGCAAGTATTCTCGATACCCAGACCAATTTTGATCCCAATGTTGCGGAGAACCAAGGCATCCTAGCCAAGTTACAAGAGGAAAGACACTTCGGGCAGATCGGCAAGAGGTGGATTGAGAGGCTTGAATTTGAGGGACTGGTAGTTGTCGAGCAATTGGGTAACACTCTCCTAAGGCTGGAAATAGAAAGGAATAATATTGAAAAGAATTTACAGACTCTCGCATTAGAGAGAGTGAGTTTTCAAGAATGCATAGTAATGTTGCACATGGTGGTTAAAATGAAGACCAGGGAGGCATTAAAGGCCAAGATCTTATAGAAAGGAGACCAGCCTTTGATCGAATGGCTCTAGAGCCTGGAATTTAAAATTGAGATGATCATCCAAGCTGAAACAGGGTTGCAGCAGACAGATGTCAAGATCAAGGAAGAGAAGAACAAATATTTTAAACTCCTTCAAGGTCTGCACGCAGAATCACAGACAAGTGATCAGGGCAAAGAAATGATCGAATTGGATAGCATGTAGAAATCATTTTCTGATTATGTGCATAAGTTGGCAGAACAGTCTTCCACCCATTTGGACAAAGTGTCATAACTCCAATAGTTTTGGATGCATCTTTAAATCCATGGAAGAGTTGAAGGATTGGACGGACACAATCAAGATCCTGGCCAAAGAACATTCTAGATGGCTCATCAGATATAAAAATGTCCATATCAATAGGCACGAAGAGCTCATCCCAATCATTACAGCTGTCACCACCTATAGGGATAAATTAGACAAGGGGAAGTAACTGAAGCTTAGATAGATTCCCCCTTGTGCTAAATTTTGATAGTATTGTAACGGATAAACTTTTGTTTATCATTTCTGGTTAGGTAAGTTGAACCATTTTGGTTCCCCCCTTTTTTGTAACGGTCCAACTCTGGAACCCTATATGTATTATTTCCAAAATCAATATAATGGTCGGCTAAATTTTGGTGTGAAAGATAGCATTTTGCTGAGTCAAATTTGTATGTCTGGATGTCATTTATTTAACTGTTCCACTACATTGCATTTATCTATCTATTAAATTTGAATTTTTCTTTAGAATTAGATTTACAGTTTGTGGTTGAACCAAAATTCTGTATTATGATTTGATACGGTTAATTAGGGGGAAATATGATGTTATTCTAAGTCTAGGAGATGTCCCTGTGAAATAGATTGATTCATTGTCATTTTATCATTAAATCTTTAAGTCTTGCATTTTCATTTTCATCATCGGTTATTGCATTACCAGCTTTAAGAAGTCATATGATTGATGAAGTCTTGAAATTGGCTAAAGTTAGAATTTAATTTACCCTGCCTGAGCTATTTCCTGTCTAGGTTTATCTTGGTTTACCTCTTCTGTTCTCGAGTCAAGAACATACCCCTGTTAGAATAGGAAAGATCAATATTCATTGAAGATCATTTACTTAAGGGAGTTGTACCTTTAAATTCAAAGGGAAATTGGTTGTTTAGTCACAATTTCCCAACTGTTGTATTCAATTGTTCTTAAATATTTGGGTATTCTATAGTTAAAGCATAAAAGAAAAATCTATCTACCAACAGAAGGCAAAGATCTTCAATGAATCAGGAAGGTTGATTGGAACCGATGAGCATACAAAAGGTAACCTTTTCTATCTTGATGACACTAAAACCACTTGTTTAATGGCTAGAAATGAAGACATATGGTTGTGGCACAAAAGATTGTGTCATGTGAACTTTGACAACATGATAAAGATAAGCAACAAAAGGAATGTCAGAGGCTTACCGAGCATGACTAAGCCCGAGCATATCATGTGCAAGAATTATCAAAAAGGTAAGATAACAAAGTCTAGTTTCAAGAGTAAAACCCATACATCTAATGCAATTCTATAATTAGTCCATACAGATATATGTGGACCCATGAGGACAAAGAGTTACTATGGAGATAGGTATTTTATTCTTTTTGTTGATGATTATTCTAGAATGATGACAGTCATGTTCTTAAAAGATAAATCATAAGCATTCAAGATGTTTTTATGGTATAAGGCTATGGTAGAAAAACAAAGTGAAAATAAATTGAGATGCTTAAGCTCAGATAGAGGAGGGGAATTTACATCAAAAGAATTCACTAACTATTGCAATGAGCATGGAATTAAAAGACAGGTTTCTGCACCGAGAACACCACACCAAAATGGAATTGTTGAAAGGAGAAATAGATCAATTGTTGACTGTGCATGAACATTGATGATTAAGAAAAGCATCAGTCAAACTTTCTAGAGGGAAGTTGTCAGTATTGTTGTCTACACATTAAATAGAGTACAATTAAAGAAGGACACAAAGAAGACACCCTATGAGCTTTGGTATGGGCATACACCCAATGTAAGTTACTTCAGAATCTTTGGTAGGCAATGTTATATTTTGAAGGATGATAGAAATGGAAAACTTGACTCCAAAAGTGAAGAACATATCTTTCTAGGGTACTCAACCAAAAGAAAGGCTTGTAAATGTCTTAACAAGTCATCTAACAAAATCATTGAAAGTGCAAATGTGAAAATAGATGAATTTGAAGAAAAGAATGATAAGGAAAGCAAAAAAGAACTAGAGGACTACAACAAGTTTGTTTATACATAACCTGACACTCTACCCGAGCAATAGTGTATCACTCACGAGCAACAGAACATGGCACCCGAGCATCAGGCTGTAATTACCAAAAATCAGGAAAACCCTCAAGATGATGTTCTGAACAATGGAGATCGAAATGAAGGTCAAGAAAATGATCAGAATGATGAACACAGAGCTGAACTGAAACTTGCCAAGTATGTCAGAAGACATCATCCACATAATCAAATCATAGGAGACAAGAAGGTTGGAATAAAAACAAGAAGTAAGTCACTAAACACTAGATGTTTACTTTGTGATTTTGAGCCTAAATCTGTTAATCTTCACTTGAAAATGAATATTGGGTCAGTTCTATGAATGAAGAAATAGAAAAGATTGAGAAGAACATTACATGGACACTAGTACCAAGACCAGATGACAAGAATTTCATTGGTACCAAATGGATATTCAGAAACAAGCTGGATGAGAATGGAGAAGTCACAAGAAACAAAGCAAGGTTAGTATGCAAGGGATATGCACAAGAAGAAGGTATTGATTATGAAAAAACCTTTACACCCATTTCTAGACTAGAAGGAGTTAGAATATTACTTGCTTATGCTGCATTTAAGGGATTCAAGGTATACCAGATGGATGTCAAATCTGCATTCCTAAATGGAGTACTGGAAGAAGAGGTATACATTGAACAACCAAAAGGGATTGTTGATCCAGACAAGAAAAACATGGTATGTAGACTGCATAAAGCCTTCTATGGATTGAAAAAAGCACCTAGAGCTTGGTATGAAAGACTTCACTCCTATCTCATTAGCATAAAATGTGTTAAAACAAGTGAAAATAGTAATCTGTACTTAAAAGAAGATACCGATGGTAATATTCTAATTGCTAAAATTTTTGTTGATAGTATCATTTTTGGGGGAAGTGAAATGTTATGAAAATCCTTTTCTAATGAAATGAGCAAGGAATTTGAAATGTCTATGTTTGGGGAAATCAAATTTTTTCTTGGTCTACAGATTCTTCAACAAGATGCAGGCATATATATCACTTAGTCTAAATACATCAAGGAAGTGTTGAAGATATTCAAGATGGAAGATTCCAAACCAGTTGGAACATCTATGGCTATCGGATGTAAGCTGACAAAAGAAGACAAATCAAATGAGGTAAATCAAAAAAAATTTAGATCAATGATTGGAAAACTAATGTATGTTTCTCACACCAGACCAGATATAGCACGTGCAGTTGGAATAGTTGCAAGATTCTCTGCTAATCCTAAAGAATCACAAATTACTGTTGTCAAAAGAATTATAAGATATCTGAAGAACAACGAGGACTATGGCTTATGGTATAAAAGAGAAGGAAAATTTGAGCTACAAGTCTATACATATGTTGATTGGGCTAGAAACATTGATGATTGAAAGAGCACAACTGGAGGAGCATTCTTCATGGGTGACAGACTTGTCACATGGATCAACAAGAAGCAAGGATGCATCTCTCATTCTACTGTAGAAGCAGAGTATGTGGCTGCTACGGAAAATTGCTCCAATATGTTATAGATCAAATAATTGTTGGAAGGTATGAATATGAAGATTCTTGAACTAGTAATTATCTATTTTGATAACACCAATGCAATTAACATTTCTAGGAATCCAGTCATGCATGCTAAGACTAAGCATATTTCTATCAAGATCACTATCTGAGAGAACAAGTGCAAGCAAATGAGGTGATATTGGAATATGTTCAATCAAAGGAACAATTAGCTGATATATTCACCAAGCCATTACCGAAGGATACATTTGAGTACCTGAGACAAATACTAGGGTTCCAACTCTTGTCTATCAGTTAGTAAGCTGAGTAGGAGGTTGCATCAGCCTACACAAAATTTGAAGATCATTCATGTTGATGCAAACACTGAGATGAATGGCAATAGATACATTTGCACACAGCAAGGTACATGTATGCACCGAATACTTGAGACATTATATTGTTGATGGATAGGGAAATTCAAGGAATATATTATATAAAGGAATGATACATGATATAGATGATTTGTGTTTGGCATTGTTGTCAAAGGGATAGATTATCTCATTATCATAAGGGAGAGATTATCTCATTGAATCATAATGGAGAGATTATCTCATTGATCAGAAAAGATTATATCATTATCCATGAACTGAAGTTCCTGATAATCAGAAGGAAGAGTTAATCAATATTCAAAGGGAGATAAATTGATTACATATGAAATATTCATCTAAGGGAGAGAAGTAACAAAGGGAGATAGTTCATACAAAGAGAGAAATTGTTGTCAAAGGAAAAAGATATTATCAAGATGAGGAGCACTCAAGGAAGAACACATATCAGAATAGAGACATTAGATGCTATAGCTATCCAGTGAAGGGATTGAAGATTGGAGACAACCATTTTGCAAGAAAAAAATCAAATCTATTTGAGCTTATCGAAAGCCAGACATTTGTAATAGTTACATTAGGAAAGCTTGATGAAATTGTTATATTTCACATTGTATTAATAATAGTATAGTATGATAATGTAGTATGTTTCCATCAATGCCAAAGGGAGAGATTGATGACATGTAACTGATTGAATGTTTGAATATGTTAAGTTGATCACCAAAATGTAGAAGGATAATGCAAGACATTAAATTAGTTAATGGAGTGTATTGTCATTGATGTCAACTTGATATAATCTAATCGGTTATAATCAAAGTGTCAAAGACTTCAGAGAATCAAAGAGAAAAATATTATGCTATCAGTAATGCATAAAAGACAATCATTTACTATGTGACTTCAAACACCGACGGCTAGTGGAACCCGATGGACAGAGATCACCGAAAGTCAAAGTCGCAGTGATGCCCAAGAAAGAACACCAACGAGCATTACCGATGAGCAGAATCACAAGCATAACCGATGGCCAGAAACATAGTGTAAACCGATGGAGAAGTCTGAGGAGAACTAGACTGTTGACCAAAGCTATCAAAGAGTTAAAACACCAAAATTAACTTGAGTTTAGAAATGACAAAATATCTAGCTGGCAGAGCTAAATATGGACTTAACTGGTAGTTATATTTGTTTTCATCGACAAGATAAAGCCATAAATAAGTGAAGGATTTAAATTTGTTTTGTCCAATTAGAAAGAATATCTCTATGAGATAAAATAGGAGTTTTACTTTAAATCTAATTGGCTAAGATTGCAAATCACACCAAGATCAAGAAAATCAAGAACCTAACAACGGTGATATCATGTCTATAAAAGAGACAACTTAATTCATTACAAATTGAGAGAGGGTGAATGGATAAAAAGAGGATGTTGAAGAGAAACTAATGAAGAGCAACTTCATACAGTCCTGATCAATCAAGCTGAGGAAAGAGCTAAAGTTTTCTATGGACATCGAGAAACAGAGCACAGCATCACCGAGCATAACTAAAGTGGAGCAAAGGTATTAACAGAGATATATTGATCAGATTACTTTTATGAGCTTACAATAGATCTAAAAATCTACAAGTATAAGTTGTATATGTGAATAGATCATAGTGTTTCATTTTAACCATTGATTCAGAAAGTCTCTTAACCAAGAGGGATTTAAATATCCTTTCTATATTGAGATACATCCCAAGGAGTGTCAATGAAAATTTTGATCATGAAGATAGCATGAGATTCCAGATACCTATTGACAGGCCAAGTGAGTTTTTGATCAAGGAAGGTGGCATAGAGATGCCTGATATCAAGCGATAGACTAAAATTTTAAATCCTCTAACAAGGTCACACCTAACAGTGTGTTTGTAACCTTTAACGAGGTTGGCTCTTCACTGAGCTCACTTCAGAAGAGTGAAAAATTTGGGTTACCAGTCTCAAGTGGTTTTTTCCCTTAACAGGGTTTCCAAGTTAAAAATCCATGTGTCAATGTGTTTATGAGTCATTACTTTACTGTTTTGCATTACACATAGCTAATTTGGATTGATTGGTATACTCTAGATAATTTACTGTCTTTCGGTAAATTAACAGACTGTTATTCCGTAAACATATAGAATAAGGTTTAACAAAGCATTCCGAGCAGTAGTAATTTGATAATTGTATTTGAAGGCATTCATCTTATAGGACTGAAGATAAGTAGAGGCTTAATATTGTGGTACTAAGTTTTTGGGTTGATTATTGGAATATTTTTTAGGCCACTGATTCACCCCCCCCCCCTCTCAGTTATTACTAACAGCCTCATATTTTTTTGTCACACGATTATATCTGATTATAAATAGTTCAATACAGTGATAGTTAAGTTGCAAGATAGTCTTATCTAGTCAATATGTACATATACATTGATATATGAATGCTTTGGGTATGTTAAAGAGTGGGAAAAATACATCGATCCAATAACAACAAATACATTGATCCAATAATAGAAAATACATTACAAATGCCAAGATAGCAGTCTCAATGAAATAAACAGTGTATAAAACAATATATGGTGCACAATAGCAGAAAGCATGCAATGACAACAATAACATTGCATGATGCCTGAGCTCAAATTCAAAATAGTAAGTTTATTAATGTATGATCTAATAGCAACAACCTCATTGATCATTACCTTTGACTCCTCCATCATTATAAAAGAGAAATACCTACAACTATATTTCATAATTCCTCCTTTGAAGTCATAGGTTAGTTTAAAATGGAGAAAGTATACAAACACAAAAATTTAATCCCAAAACATCATTCATTTCTAGATCAATACTTCTATTATAGATTTTTATATTCTATATTTATCTATTTATTATAAATATTGTGAATCTTGCATCATTTTACGTATTCATTCCACATTCACATTAACTCTGATCAAACACAAACTGAGGAAATAATCATACATAACTTCACAAGGCTCCAAGCTTCCAAAACAAGCTCAAGATTCATAACAGAAGAGCAGTGCAAAGTGGCAACTTTCCCATTTTACCACAATTAGGGGCCTCTTTTACCATGCTTTATGAGCTTTATGTTTTTACCATGCTTTATGAGCTTTATGGCTTCCAATAAATTGATTTGGACTCTTAAAGACCCTACAAATCCCTCTACCACCACACATAAAATGGATCAACCCTTTTTTGTCTTCTATAAGGTGATTTCTTCCAATTTGTTGTCAATTTAATGTAGAATTACTCTGCAAGAACAAGGACATGTTGAGCCATAAAGAGGTTGTTCACAAGTACATAGATGCTCCCATGTTGGAGGCAAAGAGGAGAATGGAAGTGAATGTATTGAAATCTCATCTATTTAAATGATAATGATACTTGGCCTTTCTTCTTGGTGGATTTTTTCCCGCAAGGTTTTCTCCATGTAAATCTTGTACTATATGATGCTCTTATGTTGCTGATTTGTGTCTCTTTGCTGCTATCTTATGATGATGTTATGCTTTATTTATTTATGTCATAAGCTCTCTAAGGTAGTTTTGTTAAGCATTATATGATGATTAATTTTTAGCATCACCACAAAAGATGGATCCAAACATAGTGATTCCATATCAAGGCAACTTAATGTCAGATTTCATAATTAGTAAAAAATGGTTGTCGAGGAGAAGCTAGATCATAGAAAAAATACATGGATGAAGCAAAACAACAAGTGGATGAGAAAATGAAACATTAAATTGCAATAATGCCCCAATGTTCATGAAGAGATAAAAAGATGTGTTAGAAAAATTCAGGGCTGCCATGTGGAGAAAGCAAATTGGTCAGGAAAAAACTCATTATGTTAAAGAGTTCAATCCCACATGGGAACATAATGAAAAAGACTACTTGCTATTGGAAATCAAGGATAAGGATAGACAGTTAGTAACATAACTAAGAACCATATGTCATCATCTTAGATATGAGACAAGTAGATGGACGGTTTCCAAATAAATTAGGGAATAAAAAATGTGTATCCTCTATAGAAAAGGGGGTAGTTGAAATTGAATGGTACTTTATCCTTGAGTGCATTCCTTACCAGGATATTCATGCAATATGAGAGCAAATTGAGGGTTGATTGTTTAAACCAACTTTTCAAGGAAGCAAGGCTTCAAAACACATCTGATTTGACCTTTCCCCAATAGACCCCAATACCACACATCATAATAATAAATAAATATTAAAGCTTCCTCCTAAATTGGAATTTGTTCAATTTTGCCCTATGTGATTTTAACTTTCCCCAATATACCGAATGCCACATCATCGCAATAAAACAAAAAATAATAATAAATAAATAAAATGAAACATATGATAATTTAAATTCAAATTATTAGGCGCCACTTTTAGGCCCTTAGAATCAAAATTCTGACAGGTTTATCTCCATTTTGTCTATTTTTGGAGCATCCAATTTCACATAATTTCCAGGCTTTTGATAAAGTAACAAGCTTTCAAGGACAATAACCCCTTTGGATGCATGATTAGAGGTTAGGACGATAACCCTACCTTAGTAGTTTAAACTATAAGCATTTTAGCGCTGATTAAATTCCTTAATCTCCTTCCTGGTTGAGCGGTCAACAGATCTGGAGAAATTCTACTGTTGGGAGGGTGTTATACAATATTACAAGTATGATAGAAGCCCCATCAGCCACCAGGATCATCAAAACCCCATTGTAGGATGAGCACATTGACAGCGCATCATCAGCAATTGCTCCCGCCCTTCTAACCATCACAGACAGGCATCAATCAGAGACTGGGGGTTTGATCAATAGGGTTTAGCTGCACCCAACCATAGAAAATTCATTTCTAGGCACTAAAATTCATAGAGCATTGATCCATGCCACTAGACATATCTAGGATGCCAGGATTCAGGTCATTTGCAGAAGAGATCATACGATAGGGTATTTGAATTGCTGCAGTGGAGCACTAATGACACATTGAGAATCCATATTTCCCATTCCCTCCCACAATCAGCTGCCACAGACCCATGATTAGCTGCTACAGTCAACATGAACCTGTAATTTGGGTTCATAATTTTAAAATCCTTGTAATCAGTTTCGGTGCCTAGAGTGTCGATGCTCCCCTATTTAATCAAAAGATTTAGCTTATATGACTAATGTTTGGTTGAACTCAAATATCAACAGTGAACATTTGATTTGTCTTTGTAGTCAGTGTGTACCATTAAGTGTTTTGTGAAACTATAAGGTTAAGGCATCACTATTTAACCTATGTCAGCTGAAGCTTTTTCCACCATTACATACTTTTTGAGTTGGTAACCTAGTATAAACAGGGATAAGCAGGGGGTTTCAAATAAATGTTTGATTAGCAACAGTGAGATTATACACAATGACAATCAAACTAGAAGAGCCCGGTAACATAGTATCTAAGTAGAATCCAAAACTATCATTGATGTAGTTGATTTCATATATGTACACCTAGTTAGTGGGCGTATTCCTATGATATGTTTTGGTCATGACATATATCCTTCAAGATGAATTTTTTATTAATAATAATGTGATCGGGTGGAAAGCTTGTGCTTACAAATTATATCCTTTATTTGCATTACATCATGGAAGCAAGTATACCATGTCTAGTGTTACATTTTTTATTTGTTGTAGTGCTTCTTTTGAAAACTGGAAAAAAAAACTTAAACAATTGTACAAGGATGCTTGTCAATATTGATTTAAAATGGATATTTCTATTCCATTATAACTTTCAATTAAATTTAATGGATAATGGTTTCCACCTCATGGATCATTTTTGTCAACATAATCTATTTTATTTTTGTCATCCAAGTAGAGTCACATTGTTATTTTTGTTGAAATAGTTAGGCAATAGTTTCTAATTTTTTAAACTAGACAATTTTTGAAGCATAAACAATGCATGATGCCCTAGCTTGCAGCCTGTGAGCCATCAAGACATTTCCTAATGAAATGATCATAAACGGGGAGTACCACATAGTGGATATCAATAGCAAAACAAATAAAGAGAGATCAAACACTTCACATAATGCCTTGAATTTAATAGCAACGATGACCTATCTCTCAAAGCTCACGGGTTATCCAGCATTCCAAATGTAAAGATGTAAACAATGTCAGTATTAACATTCATATTGTGCCATTAAATTAACAAATGTCATCAAAATGAAATTGAGTTAATGAGAAGACAAAGCTCAAATGCCTACCTCAATTCATGGCTACCATATGCCAAGATTTCAAATTAAGCTTGAGCTTCACAACAGAAGAACCCTCTTCACGCGCATAACTCGATCTACCACAGTTAGGGCCCTCTTCGCACGCGCGCACAACTCGATATGAAAATTAGAAATGAGCCTTTATTTTTACTTTTTATTTTGTTTATAATCACTCAGATGTCAAAATTATGATGGTACTATCGCTATTACGACAACATCGGGGGCACTTGGAAAAAAAACACAAAAATACACACAAATGGTAGTGTCATCACAAATTAGCATTGAAATTTGACCCCAAATGTTGTAGATTCTTTAGCACAAGAATAAGATGGATGAATCCATGGGCTTAATAGTAGTGAACATTTCAGACAATCTCCTATTTCATTTGGAGAATTTTCACACTCCTCGGGCCATCTGGGGAAAGTTTGCAGATCTATTTGGCATAGTGAATGAGTTTCGGGCACTACACCTTGATGCAGAGTTGACATTATTGTCTCCTGACATTTTTCCCACCAATTAGGACTTCTTGATGAAGTTAGATTCTCTCCATTCACTTTTACAAGGATGTGGGAAGACCAAATCGGATAATGAGTGTATCTTTCTGATACTCTCAAAGCTTTGAGGATAGTTCCAGATCTTCTCCTCCACTTTCTATTCCACTACGGATGCTTTAGGTCCTAGGCACAATATGCCTTCCTTTCAGTCCTTCTATGATCAATTGACTCGAGAGTAGTCAAAACTTCAACAGTTCAATGATACTTCTGGCTCTATGAGCCATGCTTTGGTTTCTCATCCATCTTCAGGGAAGCCAGAGTAGAAACAAGTATCACCAACCATAGAGTTTTGGAAGGATTCTCCTTCTCAGCATTCCTCTAGCCCACCTCCTCTAAATAAGGGGAAATCGAAGACCGAAAAAATTAAGTATGCTTATTGTAATAAGCCCAATCATGATGATTCTCAGTGCTTTCAGAAGAAGGTAGATGGATATGCCCAACAGATTTCTGATTTGACAGCTCTTATTCACAAGAGCAAGATTGATATTCCTTCTCCATCTTCTCACTGGTCTTCTTCAGAATCTTCTCATACAGATGGGTTAGACAATGGAAAGGTTCATGCATTATGTGCAACTTCTATTACTCCCTCTTCTAGATGGCTACTAGATTCAAGTGCTTCATACCATATGGCATCTACTCAGGATTTATTCTCATCTTTTGAGGCTTCACCTACCCCACACATTTTGATGGGGAATAACATTGTTATGACTGTATGTGGGAAGGGTTCTATTGACATTGATGATGATGCATTCCATCATGTACTATGTGTTCCATCCTTTTCCTCTAACCTTCTCTCTATCTATCAGATTACTCACAGTGGGACAGGGAAGACAGTTGAGTTCACTCCAGATTCAGTGCACATCAGAGACAATGTGATAGGAAATATTGTTGTTACAGGGACAGTTGATCATGCTACTTGTGTGTACTCCTCTCATTTTGGTCCACCATCTCCATTGTCAGAGAATATCTCTCCTACTTCATGAGTGTCTATTGAGGAGAAGTTGGGTTACTTGAACTTATGTGTTGTTCCTGAGATTAGTGTTGTGACTTCTACACCTCCTCCTCCTGTTGAATTTGCATCTGTTCAGCATGATTCCTCTTCAGCATTACCTATTATAGTCGCTCCTTGCATCGAGCCACCTACTCCAGTTGTTGAGGGCATATCTGAGGACATTCATCTCCTCCCAGATGATAGATTTAGCCCATCTATTGGCCCACCTTCATTGGAGATTCCATTATAGGAGTCGCATGCATTCTCCTTTGAGCATCAGTTAGGCCTTCTAGTTTCACCTCTCATTCAAGGGTTTCCTTGTTTTTCTGTGCCTTTGTTTCTTCCGCATTTGGGTTCCATTGGTTTGATCATTTCCATAGGGGTTCTATCATTCTAGGGGGGATTTGGTGTCTCATCCCTCTGTAACACCCCAAAATTGGCACCTAATAACCTAATCAATTTTGGTGCATTTTCTCATCCTCGAAGTCCTATTGTACTAGGAAAATTCTTCTCCTAATTAACTTTAATTGACTGAGTTTCAAATGCAAAAAACCCAAATTTGCATAAATCTGACATTACAATTTAATTCCTAAATCTAAAATGATTATTAGCTAAAACCCCTATGATTAATTGATTTAATCCTAAAG
>MU223155.1:842731-853751 GCA_018584345.1 Thuja plicata
CTATTAGGTCAAGTAAGTGGTCTTATTAGGTCTTAAGGGTCCTAGGATGTACTAATTGGTTTTAATAGGTCATATTAGTCCTATTAGGTCTTAAGTCTAGTCTTATTAGGTCTTAAGGGGTCCTATTAGGTCTTAAGTGGTCCTATTATAGGTCTTAAGGATCCTAAGGGTTCTTAAAGAGTTTTGTCACAGTAGGGGTCCTAAAGGAACCTAGGGTGTACTAATAGTCCTAAAGGGTCCTTGGATGTACTAATTGGTATTAATAGATCCTATTAGGTCAAGTAAGTGGTCTTATTAGGTCTTAAGCGTCCTAGGATGTACTAATTGGTTTTAATAGGTCATATTAGTCCTATTAGGTCTTAAGTCCAGTCTTATTAGGTCTTAAGGGGTGCTATTAGGTCTTAAGTGGTCCTATTCTAGGTCTTAAGGATCCTAAGGGTTCTTAAAGAGTTTTATGTCACAGTAGGGGTCCTAAAGGAACCTAGGGTGTACTAATAGTCCTAAAGGGTCCTTGGATGTACTAATTGGTATTAATAAATCCTATTAGGTCAAGTAAGTGGTCTTATTAGGTCTTAAGCATCCTAAGATGTACTAATTGGCTTTAATAGGTCATATTAGTCCTATTAGGTCTTAAGTCCAGTCTTATTAAGTCTTAAGGGGTCTTATTAGGTCTTAAGTGGTCATATTCTAGGTCTTAAGGATCCTAAGGGTTCTTAAAGATTTTTATGTCACAATAGGGGTCCTAAAGGAACCTAGGGTGTAGTAAGAGTCCTAAAGGGTCCTTGGATGTACTAATTGGTATTAATAGGTCCTATTAGGTCAATTAAGTGGTCTTATTAGGTCTTAAGGGTCCTAGGATGTACTAATTGGTTTTAATAGGTCATATTAGTAGTCCTATTAGGTCTTAAGTCCTGTCTTATTAGGTCTTAAGGGGTCCTATTAGGTCTTAAGTGGTCATATTCTAGGTCTTAAGTGTAGACCTTCTGGAAAGACATGTTTTCAATTAGTGTCAAAATACTTAGTGATTTTGTATTGCCTGAGTGATCAATGTGACCCGAGTGATCAGTATTACCCGAGTAACCAGTGTGACTCGAGTGATCAGTATTGCCCGAGTTATCCAGCATCGCCCGAGTGATCAGTGTGACTCGAGTGATCAGCATTACCCAAGTATCAGTTTGTCACTCGAAGAGACTTCTAGACCCAAGTGACAGTATTGGGCCGACTTTGCATATATTGTTTAATATCATTATGTCTAATGGAAGCTAACTTATGAAGCTATTTGTTTTTGGATAAGATATATATAGGACATTTTGTTTATCCAAAATACATATGACAAGAGTATTAAGTAGAAGTATATATTCGAATATGATATGGAATATTGATTAGAAGATTTCATAAGTATTAAGAATAGTAGAGACTCATCTATGGCAGTCAAGTGATCAGTTATATTCAAAAGGATCTCATTCAGCAAATCAGAGTTGCCAAAGTAGATCATCTATTGGTTCATTCTAACAGGTGGATCAACAAAATCCTTTAACAAGGTGGACCTAACAGTCCTTTGTAAATCTCTTAACAGAGTTGCATTACTTTTTGTATTGTATCAAATCCTTTAACAAGGTGGACTTAACAGTCCTTATTGCTCTTAATAGGGCAGGTCATCAAAAGTAGTCAATGTAAGCTCTAACAGGCTAAATTTATACTGCAGTTCTAAATCTTGTGGGTACCATCCCCACCCCATTTTTAATTTCTATTTGGAATTTTTCTTGGCAACCATATACTGTGTTATGTGTTATGTATGATTCTTTCATTTTAGTTCTATGCATGCAAATCAGATTAGATAATCTAAATGAGAATAAAAGAGATTAAGTTTTATTGGTTCCTGATTCATGCCCCCCTCGCCCCCCCTCCCCTACCCTCTCAATCACCTTGCATGTAATATATTTCAAACAATTGGTATCAGAGCTAAAGGTTCTCTAACAGAAGTTTAACAGGTTGAGCAAAGATCAGAGATAGTGTAAGTATACAAACTGGAGAAAGTCATTGAAAATGAAAAGATAGATCTGCAAATGATATTGGACCAGATCAAGAAACTCAAGGAGTAGCTCTCTCTTTCCCTGAAGAAAAGAAAAGATTTAGCAGCAGAAATGAATGACAAGAATTACATAGAATAAAGAATTGAAGACTTTTGCAAAGACAGAAGTTTTGAAGAAGTTGATGCATCCATTGAAGACTTGCTTGCAAAGAATCTCAATTTACATGAAGTCATAAAGTTGAAAAGAGAACAAGAAGTTCATTTATTCAGATTGTGTGAAGTCATAGAACAAAAGAATCAAGCAGAAGATCACAAAAAATTGGCATAAGAAGACAAAAGATTGCTGAGTACAAGGTTAGAAGAAAAATAAAATGAAATCCATCACTTGTCACTCCAGCAAGCAGATTTGGCAAATCAACTCAACAATGCAAATCAAGAAGTTGTCAACGTAAGAACAGAAAATGAAAGACTGCAGAATGGTCTCAACACTGAAAGGCAAACCAATGAAAGTATAATGAATTCACAAGGTAGTACAGATCAGTTAACAAAAGTTAGAAATCATGGATAGACTGGACTAGGTTATACTAAACAAGGTGAATCCTCAAAGCAAGGAGCCCAAAAAGAACATGAAGCCTACTTGTAACCATTGTGGAAAGTTATGGCATACATCAAATAAATGTTGGAGCAATGGAAAATCAAAGTTTAACGGTAAATGCTACAATTGCAACAAACATGGACATAGAGAAAATGAATGCACTGAGAAACCTAAGTTTGAAAGAAAAATTTTCAAATGTAACAAACAAGGTCATAGATCTTCCAAGTGCAGAACTAACCCTGCTGAACAATTGGCCAAAGCAAATTTTGGTTGGGATTATAACACATGGTATAGATCTTGTCACTGTGGAGAATATGGACACATTGGTGCAAACTGTATAAAGAATCGCCCCCAAAAAGGAAATCCTACTAAGAGATGTTATGTGTGTAAACAACTCGGTCATCTAAGCAGAAATTGTATGAACAGAGAAAAAGTGGATACTGGTTTTGAAAAAGGCAAAGCAAAGGTCTCAGAAATCAGAAATCAGATGAATAAGCGATGGGTAAGGAAATCCTCTAAAATTTTAGCTCAAAACAATGAAGGATATAATGGCACCCAAGACAGTGAGTTGGGTGGATCTACCATCACAAAATAGAGATAAAAGGAAATGACTCCAACCATGTATTCAAGCCATCATATATTATTTATAGATATGCTAACAGTCCAATCAGCATATTGATGCATTAGGACAAATTATGGTGTTACCTAAGTCAGGATCTCAGTTACACCTAAGCTACTCTATCTTAACCAAGCTGAGTCAGATTGTATAAGAATTGGGAAGTCAAATTTCTCTGAGCTTCCAAGTAAGCCTGGGAGAACTACCCGAGCTATGACAGCTACTATGTATGGAAGATTTAATGCAATACTCTAACAGTAATAACTCATATAAATGATGAATTGGAAAGGTTATTGATCACAAATATTTTAGTTTGCAGAGAAATTCAAAGCCCTTAGCAATTAAGAGTGAACTTGTGTTTGATAGCGAAGATCAAATTCTTCAAAAATGTTGGTAAGAAATGTTGTATGTAACCCTCTAGAGTTCAAGCTTTATCCAGCACTTGCGGAAGAAGTAGACATGATGGGAGCTCATTTCCTAATTCCTCCAAGGGTATTACTGGTGAACGGCATTCGAAGATTCTATCATTGCAACATCCATGAGCTTGGAACAATTGAGATGAATTCAGTATATGAGAAATTGTGCGTAGGCGGGAATCTGAAGCCCGAGCACAAACATCTAGAGGTTAAAGATTTAACCCACATCCTGCACATGCCAAAGAATTTCCAAATCAAATGGATTAGATTCATTCTCAGCCGTGTTCATGATATGCAGCTATGGTTGGAACAACCTATAAAGATCACAAAGACAATGATACACTGAGTAACAGGGTATCCCATGCTCGACAAAGCCAAAGCTACCAAACCCTAACAAAAGATAAGCTAGTTGAGTTAACTCTTGCCGAGTGGACGGCAGAGGCATGAGAATGAACGGATTTATTGACATGGAATTGAAATTAGGGATTCATGTGATATCTCACAAGATATATAGTTCCAGCAGACCTAATCGTGTACCTTGCCAAGCTGTGGACTTAGCCTACAAGGTGGTGAAAAAAAATATGGAATTTGACCTAGCCGAGTTGCAACTCATTCAGCTAAGCAAGAATATGAAAGCGTCCAGGAATCTAAAATAAATCCATGTAAGTTCGATTCTCTCCCGGTATGCATATTCTTTTATGTTCATAAGTTATTTCCTTATAAAGGGACAGTGGCATGGAAGAAGGATAGACCCATAATTCATCATATAAATGAATTCATAGATGAGTTAGGAGATAATTATGAGAATATCATGGATGGATATTTTGAGAACTTCAGACAGAAAATGCAGAGGAGATACAAGATTCCTAAAAAACTAGTTGAAAATTATAAGGATGAAATTTGTTTTATAGTTTATTATGATAAGGTTTACATACAAGCTGTAAAACCTAGGGTTGCATGGTTAAAACCTCTTTCTTATGAGGTTAATATAGATGAAGCCAAGAACATCATTGAGGCTCTTGTGAATGAACCTACAAATCCCAAGGCACCATACTTTGGCACCTATGAAGAAGCAAAGAGTAGGATATCTATAGTGATAGAAATTCCTAAGATTCTAAAGAGAGGAAAGAAGAGGTTAGAAAAGTTTGAAAAGAAATATGGCAAGACCTCTGACTCTCCTTCTATCACTGAAAGTAAAGATGATATAGTTAAGATAGAGGATGATGAATCCGAAAAAGAAGAAGAAGAGGTGGAAGTTGAACCTCCTAAGAAGAAGAAGATGTTATCTCTCAAGAAAACACCTAAGGCCACTACACCTATCTTCACTACAGGAAAACCAAGGAGATCAAGAAGGAGACTTGTATTGGGCAAAGATGATGAAGATGAAGAAGTTGAAACAGTTGTCTTCAAGAAGCTTTCACCTACACTTGAGCATAAGATTGAAGATCTAAAGGAGGCAGTCGTATGGGTTCTTTAAATTTATTGAATTATGCTTCAAGGACTAAGGAAGAGCAGAAGAAGATAGAGGAAGCAGTTGTGGAGAAAATGGCAAAATGGAAATATGACCCCTCTGAGTTGAAGAGTCATATGACAAAAGATTTTTTTAAGGCAATATCTATTCCCTAGTTGAATGCAGTCAAAACTGAAAAATACATAAGGTAACATACCCTAAAGGATGTCATGCCCACTATGAAGAAAAAAGAGATAAAAGAGGCAATGAAAAAATATGAAAAAAATCATACTCCCAGATTCAGGACTTTCCAAATACTGAACAAAAGGATAGAAGATGTTGTGAAGTCTGCCACAATAGTGTGGAAATCCATATTTGAAGTCATGGAAGATGATAAGGCAGAAGTACTGAGCACAGATCATCCTGAACATACCAATGATGAATTACCCCAGGTATAGACAATTGAAGAGTCTAATGCTGAGCAGATTGCAGTGGAATTAATGATATCATTTCCCCAATCTCCTATCCACAACATATTGTCTCCGACCAAAGACAAGGTTACAAAATCAACATTTGAAATAGTAGGAACCGAGCAACAGGCTCCACCTACTACAGGGCCAAGCACAACCGAGTCACAGATGGACAAGGTAAATTCAGCCACTATTAACTCTTTTGTTAACCTTGATTCAACAACAGATGCAGTAAAGGTCAATAACCCAATCCAATTAAATACTGAGGAACCAGTTAAGGATGGAAAAGGTAAGGAAATTGTTCCTTCACCTAATCCCAATATCAAAGGTAAGGAGAATTTAATACTTATGAGGTTGATCTGGAAAAGGATATTGTGATTCCAAATTGGGATCTTTCCAACTTATCAGTAGAGCAAATGGATATACTTGGAGAACTGTGGAAGAAAAGAGCGATCCAGAACAAGCTCCGAAAAGAGAAAAAGAGGAACAGAGTACTTGAAGATGTAAAAGGCATATTCATGGAGACACTATAGATTGAGGTCAATGAGAATGAATCCATTATGGATCAACTTGTTGACTTAGTCCATAAGTTCAATGAGGATGTGAATGGTCAAGTGAAACTACTTGAGAAAGCAGAGAGAAAATTTGAAAACAAGGTTCTAGAAAATGTTGAAAAGAAGATTACAATTGACCAGGTGCAGCTAACTAATATTATTATAACTCTAGAAACCACTGTGACCAATGTAGTAGAATTGTTTGTAAAGTTGAGTGATACCTCTAACTTTACTATGGAGATCAAGAATAAGTTAGCAAAGATTGATGCAGATCTGAAGGAAAGTGCAAAGTAGTTAGCACTTGATCTGAGCACAAGCTTAGCACACCATTTGAAGATCAAATATTAGACCAGTCTACAAGGTGAGTTACTGGGAGAAGAAGCAAGGACTATGGAGTCTCTTTCAGCCATACAGAGCCAACTCCTACCACACATGGATACTATGCAGAAACGCATCACATGTGTCAAAACTCTCATCCATGACAATAAATTCTTAGTTGCAGAGCTAATGTTAGAGTTGTCAGCCGAGTTACAGATTGAATTGCACATCATGAAGGTGCTACAAGACAATTGGGACAACACTCTGTCTCAAATTTTACAGGTACATTGTGATTTCCTATCCTATTTTGGAATTACCTTGTAGATATAGTTTGGCATTTTTGTGAAAAACAAGGGGAAAAGGTCATTATATATACACTAAGGAAATACATGTACAGTTGAATAAGAAGAAGATATACATTATAAAACAATTTTGAAAAATCAAAAAAAATAGAGTCAGTTGGACTCGAGCAGTAGAACAAGTGTCAAAACCTGAGAAGATAGTAAGGGGGAGTTTTGACTTATCAGATTCAGAGTATAATGATAAGTATTTTTGTCACTAATGTCAAAGGGGGAGATTGTAGACCTTATGGCAAGACATGTTGTCAAATAGTGTCAAAACACTTAGTCATTATGTATTGCCCGAGTGATCAATGTGACTCGAGTGATCAGTATTGCTCAAGTAACCAGTGTGACCCGAGTGATCAGTATTTCCCAAATTATCCAGCATCACCCGAGTGATCAGTGTGACCCGAGTGATCAGCATTTCCTGAGTATCAGTTTGTCGCCCGAATAGACTTCTGGACCTGAGTGACAGTATTGGGTCGAATTTGCATATATTGTTTAATATCATTATGTCTAATGGAAGTCGACTTATGAAGCTATTATTTTTGGATAAGATATATATATATATATAGGACATTTTTTTATCCAAAATACATATGAGAAGAGTATTAAGTAGAAGTATATATGTGAATATGATATGGCATATTGATTAGAAGATTGCAGAAGTATAAAGAATAGCAGAGACTCATCTATCACAGTCAGGTGATTAGTTATATTCAAAAGGATCTCATTCAACAAATCAGAGTTGCCAAAGAAGACCATCTACTAGTTCATTCTAACAAGTGGATCAGCAAAATCCTTTAACAAGGTGGACCTAACATTCCTTTGTAAATCTCTTAACATAGTTGCATTACCTTTTGTATTGTATCAAATCCTTTAACAAGGTGGACTTAACAGTCCTTATTGCTCTTAACAGAGCAGGCCGTCAAAAGTGGTCAATGTAAGCTCTAACAGGCTAAATTTATACTACAGTACTAAATCTTGTGGGTACCATCCTCACCCCAGTTTTACTTTCTATTTGCAAGGTTTCTGGGTAACCATATACTGTGTTGTGTGTTATGTATGATTCTTTCATTTCAATTCTATGCATGCAAATTAGATTAGATAATCTAATTGAGAATAAAAGAGATTAAGTTTTATTGGTTCCTGGTTCACCCCCCCCCCCCACCTCTCAGTCACCTTGCATGTAATATATTTCCAACATTAAGTGATGCAGAGTGCACTGCAAGAAAACCTAGATGGACTCCAACTCCTTNGAATAAAAGAGATTAAGTTTTATTGGTTCCTGGTTCCCCCCCCCCCCCCACCTCTCAGTCACCTTGCATGTAATATATTTCCAACATTAAGTGATGCAGAGTGCACTGCAAGAAAACCTAGATGGACTCCAACTCCTTGTTACCACTTCAAACTTCTGATTCAAAAACCTCAACTCCACATTTTTCTTCCTAGGGTGTATACCAACTTATCCAAGAGGTCAAATCACCCATTTTATCATAACTTAGCTTTCCAAGCCAAGATACCAATCTCTGCAATATCTCCTTTAGGGACACTTTCCCTAACCCAAGCCTAAGAGTAGAAATCTTTACCAGGGGCTTTGACCAAAAAATATAAGTGATGGTAAACTTTTTTTAGACCCCAAGGATAGAGAATCCACCAATGGATTCAGCTCTATAGACCCAAAGATGGTCAAACACTAATTGGCCTAGAATTCCTTGTAGCCCTATCCAGAGGTTTTTTCAAGCATAAATTTCAACCACATAAGGATCTAATTGATCTAATTAGGTTTCTAGATACCCTTTATGGATTTTTGAAACCTCCCAAAGCCTTAGCACTTCACTCCACTCCTACACCACTAAACTCTTGCAAAGCTCACAGACCTAATTAGCTAGGTTAGGCTTGGATTACTAAGCAAGTGGTCTAAGGTGGGTTCACAGAATGAAAACAAGGGCTTAGATAGTTTCCTCAACCCCAAAATGGTCTAGAACCACCATTGATTTGATCCTTCCAATCATATGGTTCACATGTATGTGACTATACTAAAGAACCAGGCTAATTACATAGAGATAATTAGCCTAGGGCTTTGTCTCAAAAATCATAGAACTAACATTGAGCTTCTGAGATTTAGGAATCTTAAAGAGAATGATCCTAAATTTTATTTCCCAAGTGGACAAGCAGATCTACTGGTTAAATCTCAAGTTAATAAGATCACATCTTTGGAGCAAACCCAGTAAACTAAGGACTCTCAGACAGTGGGTAAACAAAATCTCTAACTCCTGTGAAACTTTACAAAAACAAATAAAACCAACTGGAATGTTGAAGTAACTCAAATAATCACAAATTTCTGCAACTGGATCCACACAATGAATCCGTACCAGGTCGTACACTATCCAAATAACTCAAAAAACTCTTCTATTTCCTTCTCTGGACATCAAGCTTCGTACACAGTAAACTCTAACCTTCCTAGAAGGCATAAGAACATCAAAAACCATCATATTGGCATTAAAGATTCTCCAATAAGTTGGTGTGGTCGGTTAATTTGAGTTTTTATTCTTCGAGCAACATTTTGCAAAAGTTGCTCATGCAACATTTTGCAAAAAGACAACTTTTTGGCAACATTTGTCAAAATTGCTATTTTGAGTAAAGTGCCAAAACTACCAACCTCCAAGGGTGTGGGAGAGATCTAAAACATTCCAAGAGCCTATCCTAAGGTCTCAAAACATAAACTTCTAACTAAATACTAAAATCACCAAAAGAGACTAACATGATCTAACATGGTTTCAGGAACCCATAAGTTTATAACTTACCTTAGGGTCCTTCACCTTACACAGTAGACCCACACATGCACACACTAGGGTGATCCAAAGGATTCACCTTATTACAAACAACTTAAGCATAAAATAGGAACTTCGGGAGGTGCCCTGTACCATTAAGGATCCTAAGGGTTCTTAAAGAGTTTTACGTCACAATAGGGGTCGTAAAGGAACCTAGGGTGTACTAACATTCCTAAAGGGTCCTTGGATGTACTAATTGGTATTAATAGGTCCTATTAGGTCAAGTAAGTGGTCTTATTAGGTCTTAAGGGTCCTAGGTTGTACTAATTGGTTTTAATAGGTCAAATTAGTCCTATTAAGTCTTAAGTCCAGTCTTATTAAGTCTTAAGGGGTCCTATTAGGTCTTAAGTGGTCCTATTCTAGGTCTTAAGGATCCTAAGGGTTTTTAAAGAGTTTTATGTCACAATAGGGGTCCTAAAGGAACCTAGGGTGTACTAATAGTCCTAAAGGGTCCTTAGATGTCACAATAGGGGTCCTAAAGGGTCCTAAGGTGTACTACTTGGGTCCTCTAAGTGTCTTAAGGGTACTAGGATGTACTAAGGCTCGGTCCTCCTAGGATAATATTTTAACATCTAACTCTACATGAATAACATTTATACACGTAACTCTAAAAAATATGGACATAATTTAGAGAGAGAGAGAGAGATTCCTAATATTTACTAAATTTAAAAGCAATTTAAAAACAAATATTTTTAATAATTTCTATAAGATCTTAATGTTTTCTAACATTTTCTAACATTTCTACTACAGTTTCTAATGTTTTGTAAATATTTTCTAACATTTGCTAACATTCTACTACGATTTTCTATCATTTTCTAACATACTAAGTTACAATTTTATAACATTTTCTAACATTCTACTATGATTTTCTAATATTTTCTCATGTATACTAGAAGTTACAATTTTCCAATATTTTCTAATGTATACTAAGTTACAATTTTCTAATATTTTCTAATGTATACTAAGTTACAATTTTCTAACATTTGCTAACATATTATAATATTTATACTATGGTTTTTCAATGTTTTCTAACATTTTCTAACATTCTACTATGATTTTCAAAAATATTCTAAAATTTAACTATGATTTTCTAACATTTCTACAAAGAAAAAATTATTTAAAACAAATAACTCACTAAAATACATATAAAACATATAATTTACAATAAAAAATAAGAAAAATGTGTGTACCTAATACTACTAACAATCAAAAGAGGTCGAAAAATCTCGGGAGGTGTTGATGTTGTATTGGACGTCACCAGTTCGCTCTAAGCCCCAGGTCCACAAAATATCCAACAGTCAATGGTGAAAATGAAATGGGTAGTCAGAAATTTATAAAAATGTTCGGCGAATAATGGTTTCGCGCGAAGGGGGGCTTGGCACGAAGTACCCTAC
>MU223155.1:867391-885291 GCA_018584345.1 Thuja plicata
AGATTATCCTCATCTCTAAATTATATACATTACGGCTATTAATGATATCTTATGAGTTGTAGTAAAGGTTAAACTCCATAGTGGTAGTAATATTGTAACTTCATCTCAAGTTCAGAAAATTGTCTCAGCCTGTGGGCTTATATTTGATTTCACTACTTGTTATGCAAAATATTATCACGTGAATTTTGGGATTGAATTATAATAATACTCAACACCCACCAATATACTGTTGTGTAAGTGATCTAAATTGATCATTAAGAAGGGAGTTACACATTTTACTAGATACTTTAGACGAGTAGCTTATTCCGCAGTCGAGGTGACAAAATATTCAGACAAATTATTGACACAGAAATCGGCTAGGGATATTTCACCCTTTTCTTTTCATCAACTTTGTGCTTAATTTTCTCTGTATTCTCAGTCAAATTCTTCCTTACTGTCTCATGCATTTCCTTCATAGATTGTGCAAAATCTTCTGCATAGCCACTTCCCTTGGCTCCATCTTTCAACTCCCTGAGTTCAAATATCCCTCTTGGGTGTAGCCATAGATGATTTCAAAGGGGCTTCTCCCTGTGATTCTGTTGACAGTGTCATTATAGGCATACTCTGCCTGTCCAATGAGTTGGTCCCAAGCTTGACCATACTCCTTAGTTAAGCACCTTAGGAGGTTACCTAGACTCCTATTAACCACCTCAGTTTGACCATCTGTCTGAGGGTGATATGCAGACCCAAAGGACAAATTGGTTCCTAGCTTTTGCCATAGTGTCTTCCAAAAATGGCTCATGAATTTTGTATCTCTGTCTGACACTATGCTCAACCCATGAATTCTTACAACCTCCTTGAAGAATAGGTGAGCTATTTGACAAGCATCATGCACTGTCTTGCAAGGAACAAAATGGGCCATCTTGCTAAATTTGTCTACTATGACATATATACTGTCAAATCCATGTTTGGTCCTTGGCAACCCTACAATAAAGTCCATACTTAAGCATTCCCATGGTCTACTTGGGATGGGAAAAGGTTGGTAAAGGCCTGCATTGGAGGATGTGCCTTTAGCTTTCTGACATACTACACAACACTCCACATATCTCTTGATATCTAAGTTCATCTTTGGCCAAAAATAAAACCTTTGCACTAACTCTTGGATCTTATTGACTCCAAAGTGACCACTAAGTGCACCATTATGCTACCATTATGCTTCTCTTGAATCAGATTTTCTCTAATGGATCCCCTAGGGACGCATAACTAACTCCCTTTAAATAACAATTCACTTTGCAAAGTGTAATCAAGAAAACTTACCATGGAAGTGGTTCTTATGCTCCTTACATACCTTGTAGATCTCTGCAAAGTCTTCATCCTCAGCATATAGGTCCTTAAAACTTTCAAGACCCATGCTTTGCAAATGTATCTCTTGTACTGTCGGTAGTCTTCTACTTAAAGCATCTGCTACTTTGTTTTGTAGTCCTTTCTTGCGCTTGATAATGAAAGTGTAGGCCTGCAAGTACTCCACCCATTTCATGTGCTTGTGACTAAGCTTGTCTTGGGAGTTTAGGAAACTAAGAGCCTAGTTGTCTGAATACACCACAAATTCTTTAGGAAGCCAGTAGTGCCTCCATTTCCTTAGTGCTTGGACTAGAGCATACATCTCTAAGTCATAAGAAGAGTACTTCTTAGCATCACTGAGCTTCTCACTGTGAAAAGCCACTCGTCTTCCCTCTTGGCTCAAAACAGCTCCAATGGCAACATTACTAGCATCACACTCAACTGTGAATAACCTCTCAAAACTTGGTAGTGTTAGGATTGGTTGAGTGGCAATCTTCTTCTTTAGCAATTCAAATCCATGGTTAGCTTGCTCATTCCAAACAAATTTGGTTTTCATCCCTCCTTTAATAGTATCTAACATAGGAGCACAAATAGCATTGAATTGCTTAATGAATTTCCTATAGTATTGAGCTAAACCATGAAAACTTCTCACCTTTGTTGCAGTCCTTGGAGTAGGCCAGTTAAGAATGGCGTCTACCTTGCTTGGATCCATTTTGAGATTGCCTTGGGACAATACGACACCAGCTCCTGCTTCATGAATTCACACTTTTCCAAATTTCTCATCAACTCCTCTTCATGCAACTTCTTGAAACAATCTGCAAATGTCTGAGATGCTCCTCTTTAGTCTTGCTATAGATTAGTATATCATCTAGATAGACTACCACAAATTTGCCAATGTAGTCTTTTATGACTTCGTTCATAAGTCTCATGAATGTAGATGGGGCATTAGATAGCCCAAATGGCATCACAAGTCATTCATATAAACCTTCTGTAGTTTTGAAGGTTGTCTTCCATTCATCCCCTTCATTGACCCTAATTTGATGATACCCACTCTTTAGATCAATCTTGGTAAAATACTTTGCTTCTCCTAAACAATCCATTAGGTCTTCTATCCTAGGGATAGGGAACCTATATCTAATGGTAATTCAGTTTATGGCCCTTGAATCAGTGCAAAGCCTCCAAGTTCCTCCCTTTTTTGGTGCAAAGACAGTGGGGACTGCACAAGGACTAATGCTTTTCCTAATGAGGCCTTGGTTTAGGAGTTCTTGAATTTGCTTGGCAATTTCCTCATTTTGTTGAGGGGTCATCTTATAGGCTTCTTTATTTGGAAGGGTAGCTCCTGGGATAAAGTCAATTTGATGACTAACAACTCTCTTAGGGGGTAGGGTAGATGGTTGTCCATCACTTATTATGCTCTTGTATTCCTACAGCAACTCTTGCACTTCTTTTGGTACCTCTGTCTTCTTCACTGTCTTGTCTGCATCTTTTACTTTAGGTTTCAACACCAGTGCTAAACCCACTCCATCTCCTTCCTCTAAGGCTTCTATTAACTCCTTTTCATTGACCATAAGGACATTGAGACCTGAGAACTTCATTTCTCCTTCCTCTAACAGTGACTGTATTTTGAAAGTCACACCATCCTTCTTGAAAGAATATGCATTCTCTGCTCCATCATGCATGGCATGTCTGTCAAATTGCCATGGTCTACCAAGTAGAAGGTGACATGCATCCATAGGTAGGACGTCACACAACACCTTGTCTTTGTATCTTCCAATAGAGAAGTCCACCCATGCTTGTTCATTCACAAGGACATGTTGTCCTTTGTTCAACCAAGTAACCGTGTATGGGTTACTATGTGGGATCCTTTTCATCTTTAACTTGTTAAACTGCCTCCTCTGACACTATGTTATCAGTAGACCCTGAGTCTATGATAACTCTACACACCTTGCCCATCATTTTACATTTCACTCTAAACAGTGACCTCCTTCGACTTGGTTCCTCCTTCACTGGTTCTTTAATCAGTGTCCTCATCATTAAGTTCTCTCCCTCTTCTGACTCCAAGGGTACCTCAGGGTGTTTGCTTCCACCACTAGTCTCCTCTTGAACCATGTTGACCCTCTTGTCGTTTCCTTGAGAAGTAGAACCTTTCTCTGAACACCTATATGCAGGGTGTCCCATTTGGTTGCAGTGATAGCATTTCATGTTTGTAAAGTAGGAACCTCTCCCTTTACTATTGTTCCTTCCTCTTCAATTGTTATTAGAGCCTCTTCCTCTATTGGAGTTTCCTCTGCTTGGACTCCCTTCTTGTTGCTCAGTTAATTTGGTCTCTCCTTGGTTCTTGGACTCTGAACTTCTACCACCTTATCCACTTCTTTGTCCTCTGCTATCTCTTCCTCTACCTCTGCCTCTTGTATTGCTTGAGTCTTGCTTCTTCCTCAACTTCTCTTCCACCTTTATGGCAAGTTGGTGGCATCTCTGGACAGTGGCATGAGTAAGTAAACTTAGTTCATCTTGTATAGTCCACTTTAGACCATTAAGGTATCTAGCTACCTTCACACTTTCTTCTTCTGCAACCCTTGATCTCATACATAGCCTTTGAAACTCTTCAGTATAAGAGTTAACATCCAAGTCTTTTTGCCTAAGACTTTGTCTCCTTTTATGCAACTGAATCTCATAATCTTTAGGTACATATGATTCTCTGATTTTGGTTACCATAGCTTTCCAAGTGGCTATGGGTTTCTTTCCTTCCTTCTCTCTCTCATCTTGGATAAATTTCCACCAAGTGAGTGTAGACCCTCTTAGTCTAGCCTTTGCTACTTTCACTTTCTGTGCCTTAGTTATACCATGACATTCAAAGTGATTTTCTAGCCCTTCAATCCAATCTAGGACAATCTCTGGTTCCATCTTTCCAATGAAGATAGGAACTCCTTCCAATGCCTTACCACTCAGAGCCTTTAGTGCTTTTAAGAATGGTTCTTCAGTGAGGACATGGTCAGCTTCAAGGACCTCATCATCTAAGGCAATCTCCTTACTCTTTCCTTCAACCTTATCCTTCACTTCCTCAGTCTTTTCTTCTACTTGGTCCACTTTGTGTTCCAATTGTGCCAATCTTTCTCTGAGCAATCTATTCTCTTCTTCTTGCTCATCCACTTTCTTTGCCAACTCTGCATTTGTCACCATTGTAGACTCTCCTACTAACTCTATTGGTTGAAACATCCACCACAAGCCTGATCTTGCAAGCTCTAATACCAATTTGATAGCTACACCCTTAGTGTGCTTGCACAATCCCAACTAGGCCTCTAACTGACTCTAGTCTTCACAAGACCCTCTCTTCTCTTCTAGGATCTTTCAAGTCCTTACTAAACTCAACTAGGACTTTCCCCAATACCACTCTAAGGGTTGGTATCTGTTGTGCTTCACCAAGAGGTAAGTATCATTCAATTTGCCTTCACTCCTTCACTCATTCTTGGATGTCTCCAAGTGCTTTCTGAACTCCAAAACTCATCTAGTGCTTGCAGGGGGTAAAATTCATGCTTGAGTAACTTTCTTGCATCCTCAAGATCCCATTTGACTTGGGTATCAAGACTCTTTCAAACAATTTCAAGACTTTAGGAGAATTTGGTCTTCTTGGCCTAATTGCTCAATTAGCCATAGGTTCCTAGATTTATGGGATAATAAGGCTAATTAGGCTAATTTGGTGCAGGCTACTGACTTCTTAAAAATGTCTCTAAATGGATTGTTCATTGCCTAAGCTTACTAAGAGGTATAAGTGGGACCTCTGTGCTTATGAAACCCCCCTTGGTTCCACTCCTCCAATCATTCCCTGCAATCATACACTATTAACTTTTGTCAAACAATACAGAGGCTCCCCTACCATATTTATCCAAGCCATGATGATTTGCATGGTTGGATTCTATGGGGGAGCCATTTTGCTCACAACTACCCTATCAAAACCAGTAACTACACACTTTGCAAAACAATTTACAATCCTAGCCTAATGAACTCACAGAAACTTACAATGTAAACAAAAGATGCTGAAAACTACCTTTACAACACGAATCCAACACTAATTCATTCCATTCAATCCATCTAATAATACTCAAACACAGAAATACTTGACTGTATACTAAAAACCAGAAAATTGAGCTTCTATTACAACTCAAAAACTTGCATTACATTCCCAATCCTCGGGAAGTGGGCTTCATTATGTCTAAATATGCCTTTCCCACGATTTCAGGCAGTTATGATAACTGCCATGCATTCATTAACAAGAAGCATCTTTCCAAGGCAATGTTGTCGAGCAATATTGCAATCTTGCAAAAATGTTGTCAAGCAAGATTTTAGCAACATTTACAACTTTGCCCAAAACCTACCTTAATCCTCTAATCGGTATGATATGATGTCAAAACATCCTAGAGGCCTTTTTAGGCATATTTCTAACCTTGTTAAGCCTTCTAGGCTTCTTGACCCCAAATTCCCATTTTAGGCTAAAATTAGCACTAAACACACTTAAAGCATTAAACATCTAGTTTGGATTGATCCTAGTCAAATCCAACTAGGTACAAACATGCAAGACCTTCCAAGGTCAAAAGAAAAACAACTGACTTGGCTAGGGTCAGTACAAGCCACAACATAACTTGAAACTAAGAGCTAGCCTAGGTGCTACTGCACCAACTATTTTGTGCCTATAGGTGCAGGGCTAATAACTTTGTTCAATGGAATATAGGAATTTTAATATTAAGTAATAACTTCAAAACGAATTTCCTGAAGTTAACTGAATAAAATCGTGTTTGAAAGTTTGAAGCTTGAACAATGAAAGTCAATGAGAAGATGACTTTTATAATACCAAAAAATAAACATCTAAGTTGGAGAGAATGTGACTATGAACCTCTACATATGTTACACCTTTCAGTTTATTAAAGCACAAGCATTTGAAAAGTTTGAAGCTTGAAAGTCAGTGAGTACATGACTTTTACACAGCTATAGAATAAAAATGTAAGTTGAAATATGACTAAACCTCTATACATGTTAGATCTTTCAGTTTTCTTCCAAACTTTATACAAGCAAGGTTCTTATTGTGATTGGGGCAGTTCCAAATATTTCATACTTGCATAAAGGAAGATATTCTATAGCTTCACTTCTGAAGCATCTGTTCTTGGTTTCACACCAATTTTCTTCCATGAAACAGCAGGCATGATCCGTGCCCTGTCTACACGATCAGAATACTTCATAGCAAAATTAAGCAAAGAGTCCAGTAGTCCATCAGACAAGAAATGAGGCTGCAATCCCAACTCGACCAACTTTGTATGCTTTGCATTGTAGTAGTGCTCTTCAGCCTCAACACGAGGATTGGGCACACTAATGGCCTTGATCTCCAGCCCCAGCTTCTCACCTGCCTTTGTAACAGCTTTTGCCAGATCATTCACTGAAAACTGCTCAGTAAATTGATTGAAAACACGAAATTCACCAGGATTTGCAGGATTAGCAATGGCAAGTTCAACACATCGGACTGTATCTCGTATGTCTAGATATCCTCGAGTCTGCAACCACAGTAAATAAGCATTATGTGTTCAGCAGTAGTTCCTCAAAAGAGATTGGGTATTCCCTTGACTGAATTTAATCATGTAAGCTTTAAACAAGAATTTTTTCAAGGGCACATGTCAATAATAAACCATCATGAACTTTTCAGGATCAGAGTCTACAAAGGTGCGGATGCATAACAAAGTCCAAAAAACAAGAAAATATTATTTCTTGTGTCATTAGCTTGTGTGTATTTTGTGTTTCATCATAAATTGTGATTTCATACACCAACTCATTGGAATAGAGCAGGAAAATTGCGATGAAAAGAAGTGAAAAGAATGAAAGGACAAATGATAAAGAGGTTCCTTTGAAGGGTGATTCTCTTATGCAACCATCAAATGAAATCAAAAGTCCATAAATACAAATTGTACTATTGATAAATTGTATCTTGCATGGTAGATGTAGGTGCAAGGTTATGCCACTTTACTATCTAGGTTTGCCTTATAATTTGTCCTATTTAGTATTTTCATTTGGCTTTGTCCTATTTGGACGCCCATAACATTATATGTAGGCTTCCTTTTGCTTTGTCCTATTTGGACACCCATAAATTTGATAACTTATGCTCAACCATTATTCCCAAAACAATGGAAATATCTTGCAAGCCTAAAGATCAAGGTTTGCCAACCATTATGCTCAAAACAATAAGATTCCTTTTCACATAAGCATATGGGGCTTATTTTATCATCTATGAATTGTTAAGAAGATTTGGTCATATGAAGTTTCCTAATTTTATCTCCTACTTATGTCTACTTTTAAGTCCATGAAGTTGTTCACTTACATTCTATTGAAAATCACATTTCATTGCTATTTTGTGGGATACTATCTGCATATAAGCTTTGAATTAAAATGTTCCATTGAATCCTGTAATAGAACTATTAACAGCATAATGTCCATCCAGTACTTGCAGCCTAGTTATAGAAATTGTTCTTTTGTTGTGTTAAAAATTACCACACCATGTGTTTGCTACTACAGATTTGTACAAATAGTAGTATTATTATTGACCATTCAATAACTCAATGCTGTAACAGACAATGCTGCAAGTATACACATCCTTTCTTAGTAATTTACAGCTATATGTGAAAGTTGCTACAGATAACAAAAATGTCTGATAATAGCAAGAAGACCTCTACGCAACAATAATGTTACGTGGACCATCAATTTTAGGAATAAGGCTTAATTTGTATATTGCCATCTTGAGAAAATAAAGCCCTACAATTGGCACTTAATGCTTTTTAAACCAACATATCTGAAAAAAAATAGTTGATCTATGAAAACGGAGATTACCAAATCAATATTACTAAACAAAGTAGTAAATCAGATAGAAAGAAGGGAAATATTTTAATGTCTACCAGTACAAACAACCAAAAATAGATAAACGGGACTGATATGTACATGAGGTACATGTCAAAGGGGCAAAAAGGGAAGCTGAAAAACAAACATAAAATGGGGCTAATATGAAGGAGATAAACCAACAACGAAGAACAATAAAAGGAGGAGAAGAGGGAAGACCCCGCAATGTAATAAACAGGAGACCATCAAGGTGAGTAACCAAAAAGAAATTAGGATCATGCATATACTTGCCAATAAAAATAATCTATTTGTGAGAACCTTGACAATGATAGTCCATTTGTGATCCTTAACAAAGGAAATCTATAGTGTACAATATGCTAAGGACATACATTTATCACATATTAAGGAAATGAATCATCCAATTGGATGTTTTAAAATATAACGTCGCCCCACATGTGTATCATGTATATGTGTATGAATTTTATGTCCTTTTTCTTTCCTAAAAGAAATGAATTTCATATGTAGCTATGACTACAGTCCAAACTGTAACGTTGTAGCTTTCAACATTGCGACCACAGCTGTGATCACGAAAATCCAAAGCACTATCGCGGTATCACCTAGTCTAGCATTTAAATTGAATGTTAAAACCATACAAGTCTTAGAGTAAATTATGTGTGACTATTTTATTTAATTCAAATTACAAAAAATATTTTAGGCAGTCAGAAATGTGTAGGATGTAAACCCCTCTTACCAAGCCCTTTGTATAACCTTTGTTTACAGAGTACATTGAAATCTATATGAGCATTTAGGCTCTCACCTCATATATTAAACATATAGGCATATGTAAGTGACAATGAGCACCAATTTGATGCATAGTTGTAATTCTCCTCTTATTAAATATGTTGTGATTTGGGAGATTCCTTAATGATTAGTCAATATTGCGATGTTCGTGTTCTACTTTGCATTTGTAATTTTTTTTCAATTATTACACATTACACTTAAATACTGACATGGGACCAAAGCCTATAGTTTTTGAACCAACAATTTTTGGCCCTTTGCGATAACAAGTTATGCATTTCAGCAAAGAAAAGGAGTTTGGTCGAACGAGGCTATTTCATTAGAAGTTTGATTTTCTGAAGAAGAGACTGCAATTAAATTATTAAACATATAGGTGGTTCAAAGTACTTTTTCATCATACAAGCATAGGAGCCCATAAACAAAGGCAAAGAGAGCTTGTTTAAACAGAAAAGATGAATTCTTTCTTGTCTAGCACAAGGATCTGTTTATATAGGAGTAGGATGGTTAGGATTTCTAAAGGAGTCCCTAATTGGAGAAAGGATCTATGAGATCTAGTTATATTTTAAATTTTTAAGTTACTTGTAAGAGATTGTCATGATCATTTTTCGATTCTTCAAAAAATCCCTCTATTTAAGCCTCCAAATTAGTGTTAAAGTTTTGGGGGCTGAAGGGCCTATGTCCTAGCAGAGTAGGTGGTTGTGTATATGACAATGTAGAATCAAGATCACGCTTGGGTGGAGCATGCATGGGAAGTTGTATGGACAAATGGGGGTACTAAATTTTTACAACATTTTTTGTAGGCTCTACTATAAGATTGCAGCACGCAATAATGGGATTAGGTGCCCCACCTATCCAACTAAATCAAAGCTTTAGCCTTGGGTGCAAGAGGTCAGGGTATAAAGTCCCAGAAAGTGAAATTTGGTTTTATTTTGTGTTGAAATACCATAATGCTAATGTGCTGGGTTTCCATTAGGAAATGGATAATATGGCAGGCATTGAGTTAGCAGTTGAGGTGGTATAATTCAGTGGTTCCATATGGGGCATTCTGATAGGTTCATACAGATTCTGCACAGCATTGGTATTGTAAGATTGTACGGCCAACATGTTGAAAATTTTCTAGTGGGTAGTGGCGGCTAACATGTTTGGCATTGAGCCACTTTTTTGCCTACTTATAGCCAATCCAACTAGCAAAAATCTAGTAAATCAGAAACTGGAAATGAACAGAGCATAGAAAAGGACACTTAGTGTAACAAGGTACTTTCCTTCCAATTTTGAAGTTTGTTTATCTTATGAGATATTTGAGTGTACCTGGAGGTCAAACATTGAATAGGCATAGATTAATCATATGGGTCCTTTTTGTTCACATTTCAAGGCACTACAAAGCTGTTTCGGAGTGCTACACAGTGATATATAGGTTAAGGTTGGTTAGTGACTTCTATAAAAGGGGCTTCTTCTAAAATCTACATGATAGACAGACTCTTTGAATGGATGGTTCACAAATATAAACACAGATAGTGAGCAAAGGCAATGCAAATGATCTTCAAGGTATAGTGTGTGTGGCGGATTATCAATGAAACAGAAAACTCTATGTAGAAAGAGGCATTACAGACTTCATTTTCTCCAGCAAGATAAAACATTAGCAACATTGAACAATCATTTTGTGCATGCATTTAACATTATTGGTATGAAAAGAAGAAACCAACATAGATGTGGCAAGCACTAAAACTAAAAGTCTTCAAAATGCTAGGATAAGGCCAGGCTTTCAGATTACAGCAGGAGTTGTTCATTATTGAACTTGGGAATTTTGGGCAGATCGATGATCACCTAGCAAATCACCAAAATTATAAATATAATTTTTTCAAGGGTGGAGATAAATTCAGGGTACCAGAGCAGCAGATTATGCAAATAGTGATACATCTTAAGGAACCTATGACATACTCTAGCACATTCCACACTAGCAAAATGATGGAGCTAACAAAGGAAAAAAAACCTTTGATGCACTATGTGAGCTACTTCTGCAAGAAATTGACAAGATCATCAAAATTGGAATGAACCTATGACATATTTGTGCCTACATTCCAAACCAGTGAAATAACGAAGCTGGCAGAGGAAAAAAATTCCTTTGATGCACTATATTAGCTACTTCTGCAATAAGAAGACAAGAACATTGCAGAAGACAAGATCATCAAAATAGAAATGATATCTAAATCCCAAAAAAAAAACAAAGGTGACTTGTGACAAAGGTCTTCAACATGCCACATTAGTGTGATGCTTTTAGATTACAGTAAGCATTATTCACACTTGAGCCCAAGAATTTGAGCACATAAACAATAAACTAGCAAACCTCAACAATTGGAACATTAAATTGCAAGGTTTACAGATAAATTTAAGGTACCAAAGGTACAAATCAGTTCTGCAAATACTGATTGCAAATCTGAAGAAACCCATTCATATATTCCAAAGGTACCGGATCCTTCCCCCTAGCCCCTTGGTCCTGGTCCAGTTTGAACCAGGTCCATGTCCCAGCCCGGTTCATTGTGGGTCTGGCCAGGGTACAGGATCTTGACTGTGGGTCCTGTCCTGCCGAACCTGGGCAGGCCTGGGGCAAATTTACACCCAGATATTCAGCACCATATTTCACCTTTTTTCTAATTTTTTATAGTGTTTGTTTTTGGCAAAAGTGAATTTTGACTGCCCCCAACCCTAATTTGACCATTAAAAACAGCAAAGAGCTGAATTTTCTTTTTTGCTTGCCATTGCACAAGGAGAGTTGGAGATTGATAGTTGGATGCTCCAAGCTGGTTCTTGTGCTATTCCTACCCATTTGCAAGTGTTGATTTGTTCTGAAAGATATTATAGATGAAAATTTCAACAAAAGGGGCAGTTTTTTGTTGTTTTTTCCCTTGCATTTTCTTTTACAAATGAACTCTCTAGTTTTGTTCTGAAGTTTTTTTCATTTTGGTTTGTGTCTATCCGTGTTCTTTATAAAATTACTTGTGATAGGTATTAAAACAGAAGTATTTCTAACTTTGGGACCGGAGCCAACCCTGCTTTAAAACAGGCCCACACTCTCCCCTCTGGAAATATGTGGAAATGCTACAACAACTTCCAACTGAAGGAGATTACACTAGTATTTGTCCTCATTGCAAAGCACAGTATAACAGCTCGAGTGAAAGCACATTTGTGCTTTATCCCTCGACAAAGCATCAAATTTTGTCCAGATAAGCCAAAATGTAAAGGCCTTGTTGTAGAGGAACAAATATTGGCAAATATTGAAGAGCGAGCAAAAGCAAACCGTGTAGCAAGGAAACTAGCTACAAGTGTTCATCCTTCCTAAAGACTAAGAAAGGATCGAAGGCCTCTCCATCACCTTCCAATCTTGAACCTACAACGGGCCGTCCATTCTTGTCTATACCTAAAGAACAATATGTGACATGTAAGAGACCAAAAGGACCCTTGAAAATGACATTTCATAATGAGTGTAGAGAGATTGTTGAGCAAGACATAGCTAGACATATCTATGCTAATGGATTGGCATTCAATGTTGTTCACTCGCCTTATTGGCAAAAAATGGTGAGATCAATTAATGAGGCTCCAACGGGGTTCAAAGGCCCAAGCTATGGGAAGGTGTGTACTACCTTATTGGATAGAGAGGTAAAACATGTAGAGGATTCCTTGAAGCCCATCGAGGGTTCATGGGTCGAAACAGGGTTGTCCATCATATCTAATGAAAAAATGCAAAAAATAATCCATTAATCAATGTTTTTCCAGTGTCCCCTTAAGGGGCTTTGCTTTTGAAAGTAGTGTATTGTGAAGGGTAGGTGAAGGACGTCCATTTATTGCTAACATTATTTGCCAAACCATTGAGGAACTTGGCCATCGAAATGTTGTTCAAGTTATAACAAACAATGCCAAAAACTGTAGGGCTGCTAGGTTATTGGTTGGGGAGCGTTATTCACACATTTTTCAGACATCTTGTGCAATCCACTCACTCAACCTAATGCTGCAAAAAATTGGCAAAAAAGATGAATGGATCAAATAGGTGTATGTTGATGCCAATGGGGTCGAAATGTTCATCACTAACCACATATGTCACAAGGCATATTTAGACAATCATCGTGATTGGAGCTGTTGAAGGCAATTTAAATAATAAATGTGTTTTACTTTGGTAAATTTTATAATTTAAATTTAAATTTTATATTAATTTGATTTTGAAATAGGTTGGTGAGACATGTTTTGCCTCCAACACAATTTTATTGAGACGACTTCTGAAGGTTCGTGAGTCACTATCTAACATGGTAATCAGCCCTAATTGGAGCAAATGGAGGCAATCTAGCACTAAAAGGGCAGCAAACATTAAGAAAATGATACTGGATGACATTTGGTGCGATTGTGTTGAGTACTTTTTGAGTTTCACTAAGCTTAAATTGAGAATGAACCCCTATATTGAGCATCAACTCAATGATTGAGAAGATGAAAGTCATCATAAATGAAAAAGAGCAAGATCTTGAAGAAACATTCTTCAAAAAACTACAACAAATCATGGACAAGAGATGGAACAAAAACGATCACTCCATTCCATTTTCTTGCCTTTGCATTGAGTCCCAAGTATTATAGTCAACAGCTCCTTATTGGGACAAGAGTTGACCCATAAAGAGATCCCGAAGTTGCTTAAGGGTACAAGGCAGCACTTCGCAAACTCTTTGGTGATCGTGACATACAAGATGTAGTGAGGGCTGAGTTCATGAGTTTTGCAAACACAAATGATTGTGGTCTAAATGCTCTTCGGGATAAGTATACAATATATACTCATAGTTGGTGGTACTTCCATGGAGAATCATACCCGTACCTACAACGTCTTGCCATCAAAATTTTATCACAAGTAAGTTCTTAGCTTTATAAAATAAAATCTTCTATCTTGCTATTAAGTTTACCATTTTATTTATATTTTAATTTTATTTATAACTCTTAACTCTCTAATTTTAAAATCCTGATAGTTTGCTAGTTCATCTTCATCTAGGAGGAATTGGAGCATTTAATCCTCCATCCACTCAATAAAGCACAATAGACTACACTTGAAAGAGGCGAAGGACATGGTGTTTGTGCATTCAAACTTGTGGCTCCTCACACACAGAAAATTCCTACAAAGAAGTGGAATATCAAGCCAGAGCATACTGAGTTGGATGCTTCAGTTTCCTACCTTGCCGCACTTGGAGTTGATGACGACTATGAGCCACCTAATGAGCATCAGACTGAGAGTGTTAGTACCGCTGCCAATGCTAGTGCGACTATTTGTGGTTCTAATTTACTGCAGCATATGAAGGAGGATGATATTTTTGATGACCCATATCATTTTTTACCAATGATGGCTGATTCTTGACACTTGACATTGTTCTTTTTGAACTAAAACATTAATATTGTGGTGTATTTTGCTATGTTACTTGAACTAGAACTTATATATATATCATGACAATCAAGTTTTGACTATTAATATGGTGGTGTATTTTGCTATGTTATTTGACTATTTTGAACTTAATTACTGCTGTAAATATGTATACATTTTTTATTTTTATATGTTTTTGTACAAACGAATCCAAAACAAACCCAACCTCCACTAAAAAACTTGCCCGAACCCGTGAACTGAACCCTCAAATCTGAACCCAACCCCGAATCAGGACCAGCAACATTGATATATTCTTGTCTACATTCCATTTAGGTGAAACTCTGAAGTCATCCCAGGGAAAAACCTCCTTATACATGTTATGTATACTATTTCTTCATGAAACAATACAAGACCAAAAACCATGACTCGTGGCAAACCAAAAATGCTGTCCAACAGGAATGAGTACAATACAGGGAAAGCACAGAAAACCAAGCTGCTAATTGACATGAGAACAACAGAGAATCTAACCAAGAAACTGCCATGGAAAATTACAGAGGCAAGGAAAATGAAGACAAGTAGAAGAGAGGATGTTGATTCTGCAGCAGAAGCGTACACCATAAAAATGCACATACAAACAAGGTAAAAGATCTTAGTGAAGAAAAAAACAGACTAAGCAGTGATTGTTAAAAAGTACCACCAATTCTGCACTTATTGCTGCGACTTTTGAGGCTTTGCATCCATATACTTCTAAGACTAACTGGAAAATAAGTCAGTTGTACTCATCATATGACTAGGAAAAGACATTTATTTACATCAATTGAGAAAGTTGAACATGAAAAGATGTATATTGAACAAAATCAAATCCAGAAACAGCATTCTCTTGATATTTATATTGCTGAGAATTTGACAGTGGAGTAAATGGTACAGTTAAGGTACCTAATTGGGTTATTCATGATGTCTGTTTGTGTTTCTGAAAAACTGAGTAATCTATTGCCTGTCTACCAAGTCACTCAAAAAGAACAAGAAAGGAATTTTAGCCTAACTGCATTGTTGTAAACAATATTACTAACAGCTCTCAGATACTTGTTGATGGAACATTGGATAAGCCCTGTAAGGTTCATTTCTTCGTTGGATTTGTCAATCTTCAAAGAATCAGGGGCAGTTTGAATTGGTGACAAGAAGAGATTGTAAGATAATCTTCTAGCATTTGCTGTTAGGGCACCTAAACTTTCAAAGAATGCGATTGACGGGCTGTCTAAAGATTGTCCATGGCCTTCCTACTATACCAAAGTTGTGAGCAAATGATATGCCCCTAACCCTTTAAAGTGTATTGGGTTATGACTTATGAGTAGTCGGCTTGTGGCTACCTTAACTCTTCAATAACTTGTGTAGTCATTGTCATTATCATATATAGGCAGTTAGGTCATCCTAGGGTTCTAAGTAGCCGGTTCGGGTTCGGGTTCAAGTTCGGGTTCGAAGGACCAGTTCGTCAATACTGCAAAATTTTGAAATGGTGTTTGGGTTTGTTTGGGTTCGTTTGTACAAAAACATATAAAAATTATATATATATATATATATATATATATATATATATATATATATATATATATATTGTGAAGAGCTTGCCTGGCTCTACCACTGAATTTACTTGCAAAAGATGTATTTGTTTTGAATTGTGATAATATATGAAATTTGCTTGGAGTTTTCAAAATTAAGAAGACTGCAAATTGCTAAACAATTATTTAAACTCCTTATGCAAAACAATCATCATGCCAAGTAACTGTATATTCTCATTGACTTTGAAATCGAAACCATCAAATGTTGACAAAAATTAATACATAACCAATACAAGCAAATTGATTATAAGAGTAACATGTGATATCTTCCAACGGCTACCATGCAGGCCGCAAGTAAGGAAAGATGGTGGCTGTCATTGTTTCCAGCGGCTTCAATGCTGGCCGCAACTGCTATGAAAGGTGGTGGCTGCTATAGAAGATGCCCCAAGTCCAACAAATGAACCAAAACAATCACCATGAAATGGTGTCTTAATAATTCTTGAATGTGACTTCTTTCATGGCGCTAAAACCCCAAACAATTGTCTTCAAAGAAACCGCAAAGCTGATTAAATACTTCACACAATTCACAAGCAAAGGAGAACCCACTCAAAGTGTCTAAAGCAGAGAAGAATTTACAATTCTTCAACTGTTGGAACAAATCCTCATAGTCTCCATTCAAAAATCAGAATTTTCTTCATAAAAATGTCAAGAATGAATGAATAGAATAATTTCGATTTTCTTTTCAATGTCTTTTATATTCCCAAAGAGAAATTGAACCCTAGCTTCTTCAACACACTCTTCATAACCTACGAGAGTCACAAATATAGGCTAATCCCTCAAACTCCAATGCGCATGAAAATGGGGACATTATATATATATATATATATATATATATGCAGCCTAGAAGCATGAATTAAGATTAAAATGTCACATAGTATCGTAAAAACACCATAAACTTGTAATCATAGCATCATATCAACATCAAAATATTAAAATAATAATATTGAGTTCAAGTATCATCGTTTTGAGTTTCAACAATTTGAACTTTACACTAAGTTTCAATTGTCTAATGGATTATCTAAATCTTCTTCTTCTTCTTCTTCTTCTTCTTCTTCTTCATCATCATCAGGCATTAGTTGATTCAGAAACAGTGCCAATGCCAATGGGATCAGCTGCATCAATAACATTCTCACTTTCCAAGTCCTCAAATGCTTATTACTTTTTCACTGTACAGAGAGCTTGTTTGTTTGTAATTAATATCCTACTTGAAAAATGTTAAAAAAGTAGCTTGCAACTCCCTTCACCTATTGAATATATTGTTTAATGTTTAAAATATGATTTATCACTATAGAGAGCTTCCAATTAATCGGACAGGGGTCATTATCAGCAATTGGATATAAAAATTTCACTAGAAGAAATCTTGAGGACCAGTTTAATTTGATGTAATAAATATCTGAACTTCAGCAAATTTTGTTTTGTAATGTTATTGGTCTTATTCAAATTCTGTAATAATTGTTTTCCACACTAAATTATAGAATGTTTCTCAGTGGAAATGTACCTAGTTCGTACTTGGTCTGCCTAGGTCTGTCCTGGTTCGACCTAGGTTCGGCCTGAACGAACCAGCCTGTCTGGGTTCAAACCCACAAGCAAACCGGACCAGAACCATTACCAGTTCAAACCCAACCCTAGTTCGGCCCTAAAACAGGAGAACTGGGTAACTTAGCTAGGGTTTATAGTTAAGTATCTAAGTCGACTTGGGTGGCAACCAAGGCATAATTAGGCATAAATAGGAGCTAGCGGCTAGTTATTATCATCATATTGAATATTGTTTCTCACTGAATATCCTTTAGGCCCCGTTTGTTTCACGGAATTGGGAGTGACACTTCCCGTTTTTGGGAGTGACACTTCTCGTTTTTGCAAATCCGCTGTTTGTTTCTCTAAATTGCAATTCTGGATTCGTCAAGCAAAACCGG
>MU223155.1:889704-912796 GCA_018584345.1 Thuja plicata
TATATATATATATATATATATATATATATATAATTCAAATTTCTACAAGAATATAAAAATGCAAATTATTATTCAAATTATGCACTTCTTCAATCCACCGAATGAAATACCAAATTTATAAATGCAAATTATAATTTAAATTTGTACAAGAATATAAAAATGCAAATTATTATTCAAATTATGCACTTCTTCAATCCACCGAATGAAGTACCAAATTATAAATGCAACTTATCATTCAAATTTCTACTTGAATTAAAAAATGCAAATTAATATTCAAATATGTACTTCTTCAATCCACTGTATGAATGCAAATGTTTGTGCTTTTATGCATAAAATGACTGATGTATTCCCACCACTATTTGAATTTCAAATACACCAACCACAAATTAAATAACCAATTTCGTATAAGAGTGAGGAAGTGCACGTAATTCACAGTGCAAATTTCGTATAAGAGTGAGGAAGTGCACGTAATTCACAGTGCAAATTTCTTTTCAAACATTGCATTCCATGTTTGAGTGTTGCATTATTTTCTGCAGTCAGCGCTGGTTTATTCTCTGCACTCAGCGTTGTTTTATTTTCTGCTCTTTCCGATTTAAGGTTGGTACCAAATATTTCTTATTTTTATAAATTATTCTTTGCTCTCTTCTTTTAACTGTTTTATTGTCTGTGAACAACCTTGAATGTTGCTATCTTCTTTTATCTGTTTAAAGCTTCTACACATGCTTTGCAATGTCTTTTAAAAGGCTTGACAACATTGTTCATTATAGACTTATGAATGTTCATTATAAGCTTATGAATTAATATTCATAACCATGTAATGAACTATGGTGTCATCCATAAGTCTATAATGAAAAGACAAATGTGAAGCCTTCCAAAAGATAGTGCAAAGGAACATTGTCAAACTTTTTAAAAGACACCATAGTTCATTTAAGGCTTATGAATGCTACATTATCCTGTGAAATAATTGAACATTGTCATTTTAATCATGAGAAGATGTTGTATTTCTTTTTAATACAGTGTATTTGTAGTTTGAATCATTTGGCTGACTTATTTCTAAAGCTTAATCATTTCTCTGTTAAATATCTTGAGTGTAATCATTTGCGGGTGTCGAGGATTTCTGTATGTTCTCTTCTAATGCGTGTGCATAACTTGTTTCCATGATTTCCTTGCGGTGATTTTCGTAGTTTATTAGAGGCTTATGAATGCTACATTATCCACTATAATTATTGTAATATATGTGACAGAAATAAGGAACATTGTTGATTTAATCATGATAAGATGTTCTATTTCTTTTTCATACACACACACACACGTGTGTGTGTGTGTGTGTGTGTGTAACCACTTGAATTTGGTATGTTCTGACTATAGAGCCTATTTGCCCTAAGTGTGATCATACCCCTAATTATGTCATGACAATGTTACTTTGACATAATTTATTTTTGAATCAAATTTAATGTCCTAGGTATTTTTATCACTGAATTATATTAACTATTATAACCATACAATTCAAATCAATTCAAACCAATTAAATCAAATCAAAATCAAACATGGCTATAGTATTTAATTATATAGGAATTAAATAAACCCCTTAATCAATTGTCCACTTGCAAATAACCCATTCCCCTAGCCTATTTAATTTAATTAAAATGGCTATAGTCCCCTTAATTATTAAAAAGTAATAAAATGCTTAAATAATTAATATCCTATTTTTGAATAAATTAAATAAGTTTAATTCATTTCATTTATATTCCCATAAACCCCAACCTAACTTATCTCAACCACTTCTACCCTGGGTTCTAACCCGTCTCAACCTATTCCCCCCTTGCTAATCTAATCCTAATTTTAATTCTATCCTAACCCACCTCCTAATGTTGTCACATTCTATTAAAAATGATTAACAACTCAACCCACTTGAGAAAGTCAACTTTCTCAAGCATGACTTCTCTAATGACCAACTTGCCAAGTTGAGCCTTACTCACTCCCATGTCTCTTAAATGAATTTCATTAATGACCCATTAATGGATATTCCCTCTTGCCCATCCCTCATTAATGCCTCTTACACCTCATTAATGACCTTAAGGGCTCCATTAATGAACCTTGTCTCCCCTCTCTCTCCCATTCCTCTATAAATTGAAGGGATTTGGAGCTCATAAAAAAACCTCAATTTCTGAATAGTAGTGTTGTTATGCCAAGCTTTTGAAAGAATTTCAAAGCATTGTTATGCTACCCATTCCTTCATAGCTTCATGCACACTCCATAATTACTTCCCTACATGGTTATAATGCCCATTTTAGAGTAATATGCATACTAAATAGTTAAATAGTTGTTTTTAACCTAAATCTTTCATGTTAGGTTGTTTATGTCACTGGTATTTAGCATAATCTGAGGGATTTTATGTTATTTGCTACACTCATCCTAGTTAGAAAGCAATAAGTCGATGTTAGGGTTTTATATGCTCATTAACCCTTGTTTCTCACTAACAGAATGACTTATTGAAGTGTTGTATTGCAGGCAACAGGTGCACAAATATACACACACATTTCAAGCGCCCACCGTGGGACACGATTTCCAACTTGGCCTCATTTTGTATCTATTTTTCACTAATTTACATGCCTAGAATTCTATTACAGGGTCATTTTTGGTAATTTTGGATCTCATCCGGGATACGCCCTCGCACCGCAGTAAACAAGGCTCACATCCGAGATTTCCTGAATTGTTTTTGATTTAGGCTTGCATCTGGTAAACATTGAATCGCATCTAGTAAGGAAGGTCGCATCAAGTTTTGTGTCGTTTTCTATCTTTCTGGATCGCATATGGTGAAAATTTTAGTGAACTACATTGCCTAACCACTAATGTTTGTGTGTTTGACTTCTTTGGTCTTTTAAAAAGCTTCATGCACACTCCATAATTACTTCCTTCATAGCTTCATGCACACTCCATAATTACTTCCCTACATGGTTATAATGCCCATTTTAGAGTAATATGCATACTAAATAGTTAAATAGTTGTTTTTAACCTAAATCTTTCATGCTAGGTTGTTTGTCACTAGTATTTAGCATAATCTGAGAGATTTTATGTTATTTGCTACACTCATCCTAGTTAGAAAGCAATAAGTTGATGTTAGGGTTTTATATGCTCATTAACCCTTGTTTCTCACTAACAGAATGACTTATTGAAGTGTTGTGTCGCAGGCAACAAGTGCACAAATATACACACACATGTATATACAAGTAACCATGATTTCACGAATTGTTTATTAATGAATGCATGTGCATAACTTGTTTTCGTGATTTCCTTGCGGTGCACAACTTATTTTCATGAATGTTTAGGGGTGATTATAAAATAATCATTCTAGCACTTTAATTGTTTGTGTCAACATCTTATTATAACTTGTCGATGACCCCATTTATCCTCAACTAACCCCACAAGAAATCACATTGAAACCACTGCTATCCAAGCAGTGTCACGTAACTGACGTTGGGTTACTCATTCAATGCCCATCGATAACCCTAAAATCGTGTCATTTTGCCTGCTTGTTTTCTCTTTGTGCCTCTTCTCTGCTTCATGTGATGCTCCAATCACAAGTAACAATGATTTAATGAGTTGGTTATTGTTCAATGTGTGTGCATAACTAATTTTCATGATAGAAATATCATAGCCCAATTACTATCCACAGGGAACCATAGAACCATGTATATTGCGAATAAGTAGTCAGGATGTCATATTGGTATCATCGAACTGTTTGATGCACATAATTGGATTGTATGCATTTGCCTTCATTTCATCTATTAGACATTGACTATATGCATTTCTGTTATATCCATCTCCCACTTTAAATAAAAATTGTTATTGTATTCACTTGCACTTCATACTTGCATGTACATACAAGTATTATTGTTATATGTGACAGAAATAGGGAACATTGTCGATTTAATCATGAGAAGATGTATTATTGCAATATATGTGACAGAAATAGGGAACATTGTCAATTTAATTATGAGAAATATGTTGTATTTTTGCAATATATGTGATAGAAATAGGGAACATTGTCAATTTAATTATGAGAAGATGTATTATTGCCTCTTCTCTGCTTCATGTGATGTTTCAATCACAAGTAACAATGATTTCACGAGTTGGTTATTGTTCAATGTGTGTGCATACTGCATAACTGGATAATGATTTCAAGTCTTTTTAAAGACACCATAGTATGCATTTCTTATATATCCATCTCCCATTTTAAATAAAAAATGTTATTGTATTCACTTGCACTTCATACTTGCATGTACATACACAGTAACATATATACATACACACTTACATGTGCACATTTATGTATTCATGTGCACACATACAACATATACATTGATGAACTATAACTAATTGAATGTTTGAAGATGTTAAGTTGATGATCACCGAGCTATAAAAGTGAATGCAAGACATTAAATCAATTAATGTATTGTATTGTCATTGATGCCAACTTAATATGGTTTTATTGTTCATACACATATTGTCATAACCTTGAAGATCTGAAGAGACAAAGTTTATGTGGTCGGTAAAACATAAACGGTCAGTCTACACCGAGTGACAGTGAACACCGAGCAGTTCACAGTGTATACCGAGCATAGCAGTAACCGAGCAAGTGTTACCGATCATAACTGGAGTTGATGACCGAGCATAACTAGAGTTGATGACCGAGCATAACTAGAGTTAAAGAATGACAAATTGCTTAGTTGACAGAGCTGCAATTTAGGGATTGACTGATTGACTTTTTTATTATCAACGATCAGTTAAACTAAAGCAAATCCTTATCAAGGAGAGATTTATGGAATAAAACTAAATGAGAGCTTTACGGTATAAAGAAAAGCATGGCGAGTTTTACGGATCAAGAAGAGATCTACGACAAAAATAAGGAGATTGAGCGGCTAATCATGTCTATATAAAGAGACAAGAAATTCATTATCAAAAGAGGAATGTTGAATATATTTTGTGTGAAGATAAATTTCATCATGCAAATCTGATCATACAAGTTGAAGAACAGAGCCAAGAAATTCTACAGACACCGAGCAACATAGGACAAAGCATTCACAGAGCAGAATAAAGAAAGAAAGCAAAGGAACTGAAGTGTATATTGGTCAGAGAGGTATTATAGAACTAACAATATATCTAAATATTTGCAAATTAAAGTTGTATTTTGAACATATCATTTACTGTATAAGTTTAACTATTGATTCATAAAATCTCTTAACCGAGTGGGATTTAACAATCCTTATTGTATTGAGATACTCAAGAGTATCAAAAGGTTTTCTTGTTGACAACATAGTGAGTGCTAGGTCAAAAGACAAACTATTGGTTTTAAATCCTCTAACAAGGTCGCACTTAACAATGTGTATTGTAACCTTTAATAGGGTTGGCTCTTCACTGAGCTCACTTTAGAAGAGTGAAAATATTTTAGGTTACCGGTCCCAGGTGGTTTTTCCCATATTAGGTTTCCACATTAAAATCTATGTGTCAAATGTGTATATGTTTCATTGCATTGATATTTTGTTTTACACATTATTGAAACTGGATTGGTCGATTAACTCTAAGTTTATTTGCTGCTACTCGGTAAAGTCTAGAAAAGATAAACAGTATATCTTACCGAGCAGTTTATATTTGCTAAGATTATTTATGGCACACATCTTGATGAAATTGGGACTATAAGATAACTGAAGGTATTATATTTGAGATATAAGTTTTTGGTTGGATCTTTTAGAATTATTATTAAGGCCACTGATTCACCCCCCCCCCCCCCCCCCCCCTCTCAGTTATTCTAACAATTGGTATCAGACCTTTGGTGCTTGGAAGAAAAGTTTAAAGGGACTTAAGCTAAAGATCACAAGATGAGTAAAAGGGGTATGCCTAAGTTGAACAAGGACAACTTTGCATCATGGAAAAGCAGGATAAGACTTTATATATCTGGTATTGGAAATGATGTTACACAACACTTGGATACTGAATATGTTGCACCTACTAGACCTCTGACTGTTGATCAATTAAGAGAGAAACATGAACACAATTATATGATGATAAAACTTGCTTTTTCACTAACCGATGTTGATTTTGAAGATGTAAAACCATGCACCTTTGCAAAGCAAATGTTGTACAAACTCAAGCTAGTACATGGAGGAGATGCAAATGTGCTGAGAGCTAAAGCTAAAAGCCTAAGAGGAAAGTTTGATGACCTGAGAATGAAAGAATGAGAGAACATAACTCGATACAGTGACAGAATCAAAGAAGTTGTTAATGCTATTCGTGGAGTAGGAGGAGTATTTGATGAAGAAATAATTGTAAGTAAATTCTGAGAACCTTGCTGCATGTTTATGCTATTAAAGTATCTAGAATTAAAGAAATGAGAGCAGTATCTAGTAATAATGTTACTATTGATAGTTTGATTGGTAGACTTATTTCATTTGAGATGAACAACTATGACAACAGTGTCTCACCTACTATTGAGTCTGCATTCAAGTCTTCTCTAAAAATAAGCAAATCTAGTAACAAACACACTATGAGAAATGATAGTGACAGTGATAGTGATGAGAAAGAACTTGATGAACTTGAAGCACTAATGGATAGGATATTACATAGAGGTAAAGGAATATATAAAGATAAATTACTATTGGTTTATTTTAATTGCAAAGAAATTGGATACTTTGCTACAAGATTCCCTAACAAGAGAAAGAATGAAATAGACATTGACAGATCTTATGAAAAGAAGTATGACAGAAGTGATGACCGAGACTACAGAAGAAACCGACACTCCAAAAGAGGAGATAACTGAGATTACAAGGACAAAGGCAAGAATGCTTATTACCTTATTGAGAACAAAGCTGAAAATTATTATACTGATTCTAATGAAGATATTGAGGTAGTATTTGTTGCTATGAAGGATGATTCAAACGAAAAAGAAAGGTATGTTGAAACATCACTCATATCTAAAATTAGCAAAAATGATGTGTGGATTATTGATAGTGGCTATACTCATCACATTACTGGAGATAAAAAAAAAGTTTGAAACTTTTGAATATTATAATGGTGGATCATTTAGGATGGGTAATGACTCACCTTGCCCAGTTGAAGAAAAAGGCACCATCATGTTGAATAATTTGATCAGATGTGAAAATGCATATTGGGTAAAAGGACTCAACTATAATCTGTTGAGTGTTTCACAGTTGAACAACACAGGACACCAAGTTGCATTTGAGAACAGGAAATGATCTATAATGGAACATGAAAGTTGATTGGTACTGGTGAATAAACAAAAGGTAATCTATTCTATCTTGATAATATTGAGACCACTTATTTATTGAATAGAAATGAAGACGTTTGATTGTGGCATAAAAGATTATGTCATGTACATTTTGACATCATGGTTAAGATAAGTAAGAAGAGAAAAATAAGAGGCTTACCGAGTATTTCAAAGCCTGATCATGTTATGTGCAAGAATTGTCAAATAGGAAAAATGAAAAAGTCTAGTTTGAAGAGCAAAACCTACACATCTAATGTTATTATGGAGTTAGTCCATACTGACTTATGTGGACCAATGAGAAAAAAGAGCTATTATGGTGATAGATAATTTATTCTATTTGTTTATGACTATTCTAGGATGATGACTATCATGTTATTAAAAGAGAAATATGAAGCATTTAAGATGTTTAAATGGTATAAAGCTAAAGTTGAAAAATAAACTGAAAAAGAACTGAAATGTTTAAGATCAGATAGAGGAGGAGAATTTATTTCTGATGAATTCACTAACTTTTGTAATGAGCATGGGATTACAAAATAGGTTTCCACACCAAGAACACCACAACAAAATGGGATTGTTGAAAGAAGGAATAGATCAATTGTTGATTGTGTCATTTTACTGATGATTGAAAAAGGCATCACACAAACATTTTGGAGAGAAGCTGTAAGTACTGATGTTTATACACTAAACCAAGTTCAATTGAAGAAAGACACAAATACGACACCTTATGAGCTATGGTATGGATACACACCAACTGTGAGTTAATTTAGAATTTTTGGAAGTCAATGCTATATACTGAAAGATGATGGAAATGGGAAACTTGACTCTAAAAGTGATGAAGGAATATTTCTAGGATATTCTACTAAGAGCAAAGCTTATAAATGTTTGAACAAATCTTCTAACAAAATCATTGAAAGTGCAAATGTTAAAGTGGATGAATTTGCTGAGAAAAATGATGAGGAAAGCATAAAGGAACTTGAAGATTACAATAGATTTGTCTACATTGAAGAACCTGACACCTTGCCCGAGCGACAGGACAATGCAATCGAGCAACGGGTTGCACACACCGAGAATCAAGAAAATGCTCACAATGTTGAACCGAGTGATGAAGATCAAAATGAAGAACAAATATCTAAATGTGTACTTGCTAAATATGTCAGAAGACACCATCCACATGACCAGATCATTAGGGACAAAAGAGAAGGAATGAGAACAAGAAGTAAGTCACTTAACAATAGATGTTTGATTTGTATTTTTGAGCATAAATCTGTTAATGCTGCACTTGAGAATCAAGAATGGGTTAATGCAACGAGTGAAGAGATTGAACATATCGAGAAGAATAAAACATGGACATTAGTACCTAGACCGAGTGACAAAAAATGTCATTGGCACCAAATGGATTTTCAGAAACAAACTTAATGAGAATAGAGAAGTCACAAGAAACAAAGCAAGACTGGTATGCAAAGGGTATGCACAAGAAGAAGGTATTGACTATGGAGAAACCTTTGCACCCATTGCTAGACTAGAAGGAGTAAGAATTATACTTGCTTATGTTGCTTTTAAAGGATTCAAAGTATGCAAAATGGATGTTAAATTTTTATTTCTAAATGGAATACTAGAAGAGGAGGTATACATTGAACAACCTGAAGGGTTTGTTGATCCTAACAAGAGGAACATGGTTTGTAAACTACACAAAGCCTTGTATAGATTAAAACAAGCACCTAGAGCATGGTATAAAAGACTTCACTCTTATCTCATTAGTATTGGATATGTTAGAACAAGTGACACCAGTAATCTATATTTGAAAGGAGATATTGATGATAAGATTTTGATTGTTGATATATTTGTTGATGATATCATATTTGGAGTTAATGATATGCTATGCAAATCATTTTCTGATGAAATGAGCAAAGAATTTGAAATGTCAGTGTTTGGAGAGATGAAATTTTTTCTTGGTCTATAGATTCTACAATAAGATGAAGCAATCCACATCACACAATAAAAATACATCAAAGAAATTTTGAAGATATTCAAGATGGAGGACTCCAAACCAGTTGGAACACCTATGAAAATTGGATACAAATTGACAAAGAAGACAAGACAACTGAGGTAAATCAAACCTTATACAGATCTATGATTGGTAAACTAATGTATGTTGTACATACTAGACCTGATATAACACATGCAGTTGGTATAGTTGCAAGATTCTTTGCTAACCCTAAGGAATCACACATGACTTTTGTTAAAAGAATTTTGAGATATCTGAAGAATACTGAAGACTGTGGTTTGTGGTACAATAAAGGAGGCAAATTTGAGCTAAAAGTTTATACTAATGCTAATTGGGTTGGAAGCATGGATGATAGGAAGAGCACTACAAGAGGAGCATTCTTTATGGGTGACAGACTTGTCACATGGATAAGAAAAAAGCATGGATGCATATCTCAATCAACTGTAGAAGCAGAATATGTAGTTGCCATTGTAAATTGCTCTAAATTACATGGATCAAGTAATTACTGAAAGGTATGAATGAGGAAATTATTGACATAGTAATTATCTTTTATGATAATACAAGTGTTATAAACATTTCAAAGAACCCTGTGATGCATGCTAAGACAAAGCACAAATCTATTAAGTATCATTACTTAAGGGAACAAGTACAAGAGAAATAGGTAATACTGGAATATGTACAATCCAAAGAACAACTAGCAGACATATTCACAAAACCATTTCCAAAAGATACATTTGAATACCTAAGAAATAGACTAGGGGTTCATCTCTTATCTACTGGTCACTAAGTTGACTGGGAGGTTGCATTAGCCTACACATTATCAGAAGATTTACCACGTTGATGCAAGCTGAGATATGGATTGCAATGACATATCAGTAGACTGAAGGCACTTATCTGAACCACACGCCTGAGATATTATTGGATACTACAAAGCTGTATATTTTTTTTGGCATTGTTGTCAAAGGGAGAGAAAGATTCAATGAAATATCCATCAGGGAGAAAAGATTAAGATTCAATGGAGAGAAAGATTCAATGAAATAACCATCCATAAAGGGAGAGAATTAGAGAGAGTTAACACTGCATATCTATCCAGAAAAGGGAGAGATAGAATTAGAAGACAGAATTGCTACACCTATCCATTGAAGGGAATGAAGAAAGGGAGAGCACACGACATAATCAAATCTATAAGGAGAGTTGTATGGTAAACATTGTTTTTGAAGTGATTAAACAAATTAAATCTGAGCTAGAAGAGCTTACCGAGATTCAAATATTTGAATTAGTTATAGAATAATAAGTTTGGTATTTTATGGCATGTTTTATATTGCATATTTCATATTGTGTTGCCATCAATGCCAAAGGGAGAGATTGATGAACTATAACTGATTGAATGTTTGAAGATGTTAAGTTGATGATCACCGAGCTACAAAAGTGAATGCAAGATATTAAATCAGTTAATGTAATGTATTATCATTGATGTCAACTTAATATGGTTTTATTGTTCATACACGTATTGTCATAACCTTGAAGATTGAAGAGACAAAGTTTATGTGGTTGGTAAAACTTAAATGGTCAGTATACACCGAGTGACAATGAACACCAAGCAGTTCAAGGTGTGTACTGAGCACATCAATAACTGAGCAAGTGTTACCAAGCATAATTGAAGTTGTTACCGAGCATAACTGGAGTTGATGATCGAGCATAACTGGAGTTAAATAACAACAAATTGATTAGCTGGCAGAGCTACAATTTTATTGGAAATAATGGAATGGTGTGTACTGAGAGGGGAGGGGTGAATTAGTATCTTTAAAACTTTTTGTTAATTAACTGTAATCCTTCAGTAATCAATTGCTTGCATTACCGACCATGTATATTATTTTATCTTTGTGTATGTAATATAAATTTATAAACATAATTTGCATGTAAACATTCATAGAAACATTCATGAAATGTAATGACACATGGCACAAGATTTGGCAACGCAGAAAACCCCTGTTAGAAGGTAAAAATAGCGGTGGGGATGAAACCCACAAAAACTTCACTATATGTAGAATGGAAGGGGTCGGTTAAGGCTTACAAGTTTGATCACTTCTGATGATCTTACCCTGTTATGAGTAACATGTTTATACTGGTTAATGTCTACTCTGTTAAGCACTTTAGCAACACTGTTTAGTGTGCACTCGGTTAAGAGGTTTACAAAAGGGTTGTTAAATCCACCTTTTCAAAGGATTTCTTCTATTTTCTACACTTATTATAATGTAGTCAAAAATACTTATTAACCTAATTATATGCAATCTAGAATTGTTGAATACAGATTCATTAAAGTTCACATGTATGTTTATCACCTATAGTGATTGATCAATACCTTTGTTCTTCTCGGTAGCCTTGAATCTGGTTCTTGATAACCTATTTCATATTTTGTTGTCCTTCTGCATAAAAATCTTAGTCTGATCCATAGATGTGGTCCTCGACTACAATCATCATCATATCCTCTTGTTCTAATTGATTGCACATCTATTTATACAATGAATTTGACCTAAATAAGTTTCACGCTTTTCAATGATAAATCTATAATCAAAGGTTTACAACTTGACCTTGATCTCCTAGTTTGCATGTTTTGAATCAGTTAGACTAATTAAAAAAATTAAAATTACATTGCTTGTCCCTCAAGAAATGGTTTTAAAGATATGCCTTAAAGCTAAATTTAAAACTTAAGTGTTTTATCTTACGTGTAAGTCAGATCCACATTTCTCAGAATATAACTATCTCTCAGTAGACTGGTGCTCGGGTTGCTCTTTAGTTACTCTATCAGTGTAGACTATACACTTTTCTGTCGGGTTCCTCTATTTTTTGCTCTGTTGGTTTACACTGTAAACTTTTGTCAGGTTCCTTTGTGAACTTGTCTTTTGGTTTACACTGTCAACTGCTCTGTCGAGTTACTCTTTAGGTTGTGTCATCAGTTTACCTGTACCCTATCTTTCGTTGAAGACTAGTTTCGGTGACCTCTGCAAAACTATTGTGTTGGGTTGCACTCCAAAACTATCTTTCGGTGAGCATGTTATGGACGGTTCAAAACTTGTTTCCTTTGCATACTAATGGAAAAATATGATCATCAATCTCCCCCTTTGACATGAGTATTAAAAACTGATATGTGCAAAATTAAAATGTTTAGTATATACACCATGTGTTCACCTTGTCAATATGAATCCCCCTATGTGTGTGTCAGTATAGTATATGTACATGTATATACACTTGCCTTTATACGATTTCCCCTTTCACCTTATTTCTCCCTTTTATTATTTCTCTCTTTGTCACATATTATTTCCCCATTTTTTGATAATAAGGACAAAGGTGTAATACTTACAATTTCTCAAAAATATGGGAATGGGAGTTCTTCATGTCTTCCATCATTTTCTCTCACTTCTCCTTAAGGTGTTCAAGGGTCATGATCTCCAATGTGATCCTTGCATGCATATCATATATGTTTTCTATCAAAGACATTTCTGGGGTGGCAATCAATGTTCTTGTCGATGTCATATGTTGTTGCAGTAATGTAAGATTCGGTAGAAGTAGAGCTTGAAGCTCGGTTACCTCATCTCTGAATTTTGTTTCTGCCTCTAAAATCTCAAGTCTCAACCTTTTAGCTTCCATAATATTTTCATAATGCAACTTGATTTCATTGTCCACTCCCAACCGACAGGTAGACACCGAGCAGTAGATAAAAGGCACAACACCTCCAAAGCCTTCATCAAGTACATCAAACCAAGAAAATGAACTTGCTATGGTACTACATACAGGTGCGTCCACAACACTTTCAAAGAAGAAGAAGAAAAATAATAAGAATCCAGTCACACTAGATGAGATAATTGAAACTCCTACCTGTAATCCGAGGACATTGGATCTAGAAGAACTCACAAAGTATGCATAACTTTTTAATAGAAAAGCTATTCAACATAAGATTAAAACATAAATAAAGGACACACAGGTACTAGAGACAACCAAGGAAATACTTCTGCAGATTGTACATGATGGTGACATTGATCAAAATTCTACTATACTTGATCAACTAGTCATTCTTACTGAAGCTATCACCTCACAGAATGTGGATGCAAAGAAGGCAATAGAAGAACATGCAGAGCAAAAGTATCAATACAAATTGATAGAGAAAATCAACCAAGAAGTGGTAGAGAACAAGGTAAAGCTATCCAAACTAGTCAATGAATTGGAACCAATCATTTCAGAAGTTATAACCTTAGTTGAGAAGTTATGCACAATAGAGCAATTCACTAAGGAGAATAGTGAGAAGATTGCACAGATAGATGCAGATCTAAATGCTAGTGTACAAAGGCTTACAACCAATGACAATGCAATCAAGTTTCATTATGAAAAGATTATGGAAGCTAAAAGGTTGAGACTTGATATTTTAGAGGCAGAAACAAAATTCAAAGATGAGGTAACCGAGCTTCAAGCTCTACTTCTACCGAATCTTACATTAATGCAACAACATATGACATCGGCAAGAAAATTGATTGCCACCCCATAAATGTCTTTGATAGAAAACATATATGATATGCATGCAAGGATCACATTGGAGATCATGACCCTTGAATACCTTAAGGAGAAGTGAGAGAAAATGATGTAAGACTCTGTGCACTAGCATTTAGATCTGCATCTATCTGTGGAATCTTCTCACTATTCTCCTTAGTGAATTGCTCTATTGTGCATAAATTCTGAACTAAGGTTATAGCTTCTGAAATGATTGGTTCCAATTCATTGACTAGTTCAGATAGCTTTACCTTGTTCTCTGCCACTTCTTGGCTAATTTTCTCTGTCAATTTGTATTGATACTTTTGGTCTGCATGTTCTTCTATTTCCTTCTTTGCATCCACATTATGTGAGGTGATAGCTTCGGTAAGAATGGCTAGTTGATCAATTATAGTAGCATTTTGATCAATGTCACCATCATGCACAATCTGCAAAAGTATTTCCTTGGTTGTCTCTAGTACCTGTGTGTCCTTTATTTCCTTTTTAATCTTATCTTGGATAGCTTTTCTATTACAAAGTTTTGCATACTTCGTGAGTTCTTCTGGATCTAATGTCCTGGGATCATAGGTAGGAATTTCAATTATCTCATCTAGTGTGAATGGATTCTTATTATTTTTCTTCTTCTTCTTTGAAAGTGTTGTGGAGGTACCTGTATTCAGTACCATAGCAAGTTCCTTTTCTTGGCCTAATGTACTTGATGAAGGCTTTGGAGGTGTTGTTCCTTTTATCTGTTGCTCAATGTCTACTTGTCGGTTGGGAGTGGACGTCTCCACATCAACCTTAGCTTTATCTACAACATCTCTTTTAGTATCCTTAGGAGTGGCATCACCTTTTTCTCCTTCACCTATATCTTTCGGCTCTCCATCTGTTTCTTTATGTTCTTCATTTTTTTCTTTCTTCTCTCCATCTATATTCTATTCATCAGTTGTATTTTTGTGTTCCTCTTCACCCTTATCCTCGGGTATGCTTGCATCAGGCTCAGGTGACTTCTCCTTTTCTGAGATGATATTGATGGCTTGAATCAATAATTACATTTGGCCTAGTATGTTAACCTATGCAACATCATTTGTTGTGTCATGTTCCTTGGATTTCTCGTATGCACTAGTGATATCCTCATCTACCTTTACCTCATCGGCAAGATCTTCAGTGATATCTATTATTGTCACATCTTGGATTGTGACATCAGTTGTGTCTCCTAATGACTGCAAGATCTGAGGTATGTCATCCATTGCTTTACTTGCTTCTATGTTCAATTCAACTAAAGTGACATCCTCTGCATCATTTATAAGAATGTGTTCAAGGCTCAGTGTATCCTCTTTTTCTTCATTGGGAGGTTTGTTGGTGAGTGCTAATACTCTCCCAGGACTTGAATCCTCTTTAGGTGGATAGAGTATTTTTCTCCAAGTATCCTCAATCTCTTTGTCAAGTTCAATTAAGTTTCCCTGTAGCACTTTGTAAGCTCTCAATTTTGCTGAGAACTTCTTTAAATTTAACTTCATCATTTCATCAATCCCTTCCATTTTGGACTCGGTGGCATTATTCAAACTAGGGATCTTTCCCTTATCTCCTTTTCATATTTTAGTGCATATGTCTACCTTGATGATAATCTGTCTAGAAGTTCTTGTGGCATCATCTTATCAAACTGTATAGGTATATATTTGAATATACACATTGCTTGGATGATGGCTTCTTCGATCTTATTCTGATCCTCAGGATTCAATTTTAGCCATTGTCTAACCTTAGGCTTAGATATTGAACATGACTTGATGATTCAAGCGGAAATCTCGTCAATTGTAGTAGGAAGTTTGATCTTTATAGGTTGGAGTTGCTTACTCTCATCTTGCTTAGTGTCTTCCTTATCTTCCTTGCTTTGGATTAGTCTTCTTCTCCTCTTCAGTTCTGATGTTGTCCTGTTTGAGGCTTTCTTTTATAAGTCCACACATGTCCTTTCTTGACCGGTGGTGAGTCTACTTTTGTAGTTTGACTCCTTGTCTAGTAGTTTTTATTGGCTTCTTTGGGGGGGGGTGCATCAGACTCTATTGATTTGGAGTCACTCGCTTGTTCACCTTCACCGATGGGTGACTCTCCCTTGGTTTCTTCACTTTGTTTTGTTTCTTCTTCATTTACCGACAACTTTTTCTCAAGTGTTTTGACCATTTTGGTCTTCTTTCTGTTGATCTTCTTTGCAACTAGGTCGATATTTATTCTTTCCTAAGCCTCTTCATAGGTTCCAAAACTTGGTAATGATTTGTCTAATGGTTCATGTAATAATTCTTAAATAGCATTGGTGGCTTGATCTATGTTGATCTCATAGTCTAGTGGGGCTAACCATGTTGTCCTTGGTACAACTAATTTAATCAATGTTGTATCAATGTCCACCATGAAACAAATATCGTCTTTATATTTATCTACCAGTTGTTCTGGTATCCTTATTCTTTTCTGCATTATGTCCTTAAATCTAGTAAAATATTCATCCATAACTGATGTAAAGTTTTCACCTAGTGAATTAATGAATTCAATGACCTGAATTGTCACTAGTCAGGTAGTATCCCAGTTGACATTATCGATAGATGGGAAGAGGCCTTGAAAGTAGACAAATATGCACATTAGGAGTGAACCAAACTTACATGAGTTAGATTTCGCTGATCTAATGGTCCTCATGTTCTCATCTAATTGCTTTAGTAGAAGCTTGGATAAATCCAATTGTAGACCCTTCTTTATAATCTTGTGCACAATATCTACTGCTCTAGATGCAATACTATTCATCCTACTGGCTTGGAATATCTTCTAACCTAACACACATGCACCAAATTTTAGTTCTGGATATTTGATGGATTTTACTTTCAACCCTCTATCATCCCATTCTGCACCTGTCATCTTCTCAATCTCGGGATGAGAAGGGTGTTTAAGTGCCTTGGCCTTGTCGGTTATAGGATAATCGGTCACTGCGTGTATCACATCCCTAGTGATCTATTTTGGCTCATCTAGCCACATCTTTCAGTCATGCACTCCACTTAGCACTATCCTGATCCATTCGGTTTTAAACTCCTTTGGGAACATTAGGGCATTTGTCAGCCCTTTGACCTCTATGTGTTTTTTCTCATCTTTAATGGTTCCATCTATGCAAAGCTTCTTGTAATCTTGTTCAACCTCAAGATCTCCTATCTCGACGATCTTGAATTGTATGTATGCCCTAACATCCTCTACGAGAAAAACCCTAGGTGGTATGCTTGAGAATGCTCCAGCATCGTCGGGTTGTGAAGCAACCTCTGGACAAAACTTGTAATGTGGCTCCTCATAGGTGAAGTTATTGATCAATTTGACCTTTTTGTCTTTGGCATTCTTGATCTTGGTTGCACGGGATGTGGTTGCCATGATTTTGCAAATTTAGGGATTTTCCCGTAACACAAACAATGAGTTCGGTGATTCTAGTTACTTAACCTATTGTAGCTGTTGTAAATCTGTTTGAATACCCTGAATCTACTTGTTAATCACTTCTACAATCTAGTCGCGGTTGGTCACTCTATTATCTGCTTTGCTCTGCTTCTTTTCTCTTAATCACATGGTGAATAGTGAGCTCTTTCACCACCCTTTTATAGACAATGCCCTAAGTGGTGTCATTAATGTTTCACCCACTTCTTAATGTTCGAAGACAGAGTCACTCGAGAAACATGCCAACTTCATTCTCGGTGAGAACACGATGCTCGGGGCAAGTGTCAACTAATTTGACCTTTCACATGTTTACCGACTGATCTTGGTATATAGGCGAAGACTTGTTGTCTTTTACATTGATTACAGACGATGCTCGATTTTCACTAGCAACTTAGCTTTTGTATGTTCATCGACGATTCTCAGTAAGCATTGAAAACTTAGCTTTGTATGTACAACGATGATTTTTGGTATGCATTGACTGACGTGATTGAATTCAAAAATTCATAACAAGTAGTACCATAGTGCATCTTAATTTATGCTAATTTGGCATATAATCAATGTATAGTGGAATTGATGTGAAATATAACTTGGTGTAGTGCAGTTCCATACTTGTTCTTCTTAGGTGGGGGTGGTGATGTCACCAGATCCATTGGATAAGGTGTCACCAATTATATTGCTTGGTCTAGCATCATCAATGTTTATAGCTTTCCTCCACATTTTGTTTCTCATTCTTCTGATATCTTCAATGGTACTACCATTGGGAAAAGTGCTTGTCTCTGTCACTCGGTCTCTATCATCCTTGCTTAAATGACCTACTCTATGATAATGTAAGCATGTCATTCCAGATTTAGTCTAGCTTTTAGACTTTCTTGTCCATTTCCTCATGCAGTTTGTAGCTATGTGACCATATCTTCCACACGCTGTGCAATTTGTCCACATGTTGTAATCCAAAACATATGAGTTACCAACTCTTTTCGGTTGATAAGAATTTTCTTGATCTTTTGGCTTCCATGCTTGCTTTTTCTTCTTCCTGCATTCAAGAGATGTGTGCCCATGCATTTTACAAGAATGAAAATATTTTTCAATGTAGGTTTCCTTCTTTGGTTGTATCACCTTATATTTACATTCATATGCTTTATGTCCATGCTTTTTACAGCTATAACAATTTCCTATGAATGTAGATGAGGATTTAGGAATACCTTTCATTCTGCTCCTTTAAACATTTGATGTATGGCTTGGTTTTCCACAGTGATTGCATGATTGCTTCCTTGGTCTTGGATTTGTGTAGACTTCTTTGTGATTAGTTTGGTACAGTGATTCTCCATGCTCGGTATACCCTAGTTTGGTATTGTTGTTGACTCTACTTTGTCCATCCAGAAAATCATCCATCCTTTTTGTACTTTCTTCAGCTCTCCTAATCATATCATTGTGTTGTTGTTGAATTCTTACGTCGTGCTTTAGTTTTTCATTTTCTTCTCTTATCTCACCAATAGCTTCTATTTTTTCAATGAGTTATATGTTCATTTGGTTTGCCTCCTGACTCATAAGAATAATTTGATTGGTGATCTCATGATGATGTTCAGTAAGTCTTTGTATCTATGTTTCTCTCTCTTGTAGCTTTTCAGTGATCTTCCTCCTGTCATCAATAGCTAATGTTCTTTATTGTTCAACTTGTCTAGTATTGTTCATGACATCAATCATCCTTACCATCTGTGTCTCTTGACCAATTTATAGTATCTTTACTTTCTCTGTCAGATGTTGATTACTTTCATTCAGACTTGTGATGCTTCCTTCAGATGTGTCTGATGTATTGCTAGATGTAGATCCTGATGACTCAAATAAATCTGGTATCTCTTCTTCATGATAGTATGTTTCATTATAGCGAGATGCCATAACCTTTCTTTCATCCAATAGTTCTCTCATCTTGATTCTTGCTACTTTGTATTGCTCATAGAAGATCTGTATCTCTAGCTTCTGATTCTCAATACTCTTGTCTAGCTTATACCTTTTCATTGTATGATCTTTTCTTTCAAGTGATTTAAAATTTTCCAAATAAGAGATCTAGTGCTGATACCAATTGTTGGAAATAATGGAATGGTGTGTATTGAGAGGGGAGGGGTGAATCAGTACCTTTCAAACTTTTTCTCAGTTAACCTTAATCCTTTAGTAATCAATTGCTTGCATTACTGACCATATCTGTTATTATATCTTTGTGTATGTAATATAAATTCATAAACATAATTTGCATGTAAACATTCATGAAATGTAATGACACATGACACAAGATTTGGTAACGCAGAAAACCCCTATTAGAAGGTAAAAACTACGGTGGGGATGAAACCCACAAAAAATTCACTATCTGTAGAATGGAAGGGGCTAGTTAAGGCTTACAAGTTTGATCACTTCTGATGATCTTATCATGTTTGGAGTAACATGTTTAGATTGGTTAAGGTCTACTCTGTTAAGAGCTTTACTAACACTGTTTAGTGTGCACTCTATTAAGAGGTTTACAAAAGGATTGTTAAATCCACCTTCTTAAAGGATTTATTCTATTTTCTATTCTTGTTAGAATGTAGTCAAAAATACTTATTGACCTGAGTATATGCAATCTAGAATTATTGAATATAGATCCATTAAATTTCACATGTATATTTATCACCTATAGTGATTGATCAATACCTTTGTTATGCTTGGTAGCCTTGAATTTGGTTCTTGATAACCTATTTCATCTTTTGTTGTCCTTCTGCATAAAACTCTCAATCTGATCCATAAATGTGCTCCTCAGGTACAATCATCATCACATCCTTTTGTTTTGATAGATTGCACATGTATTTATACAATGAATTTGACCTAAACAAGTTTCACGCTTTTCAATAATAACTCTATGATCAAAGGTTTACAACTTGACCTTGATCTCCTAGTTTTCATATTTTCAATCAGTTAGACTGATTGAAACAATTACAATTACATTGCTTGTCCCTCAAGAAATGGTTTTAAAGATATGTTTTAAAGCTAAATCTAAACCTTAAGTGTTTTATCTTAGGTGTAAGTTAGATCCATATTTCTCATAATATAACTGTCTCTTGGTAGACTAGTGCTCGAGTTGCTCTTTAGTCTATCTATCAGTGTAGACTATACACTTGTCTGTCGGGTTCATGTATTGTCTGCTCTGTCGGTTTACACTGTAAACTTCTGTCAGGTTCCTCTGTGAACTTGTCTTTCAATTTACACTTAAAACTGCTCTGTCAGGATACTCTTTAGGTTGTGTCGTCGGTTTACCTTGTACCTTGTCTTTCGGTGAAGACTAGTTTTGGTGACCTCTGCAAAATTGTTGTGTCGGGTTGCACTCCAAAACTGTCTTTCGGTGAGCATGTTACCGACAGTTCAAAACTTATTTCCTTTGCATACTAATGGAAAAATATGATCATCACAATTTAGGGATTGACTAATTGACTATTTTATTATCAACAATCAGTTAAACAAAAGCAATGAAGGAGAATTAAAGCACATTTTATTCATAGTTATTGAGGAGAGATTTATGGAATATAACTAAAGGAGAGCTTTACGGGATAAAGCAAAGCATGGTGAGTTTTACAGATCAAGAAGAGATCTAAGAAAAAAATAAGAGATTGAGCGGCTAATCATGTCTATATAAAGAGAAAAGGAATTCATTATCAAAAGAGGAATGTTGAATATATTTTGTGTGAAGATAGAATTATTCATACAAATCTGATCATATAGGTTGAAGAACAGAGCCAAGGAATTCTGTAGACACCGAGCAACAGAGGACAAAGCATTCACCGAGCAGAATAAAGAAAGAAAGCAAAGGAACTAAAGTGTATATTGATCATAGAGGTATTATAGAAGTAACAATAGATCTGAATATTTTAAAATCAAAGTTGTATTTTGAACATATCATTTACCATACTAGTTTAACCATTGATTCAGAAAATTTGTTAACCGAGTGGGATTTAATAGTCCGTATTATATTGAGATACTTAAGAGTATAAAAAGGTTTTCTTGTTGACATCATAGTGAGTGCTAGGTCAAAAGACAAACTATTGGTTTTAAATCCTCTAACAAGGTCACACTTAACAGTGTGTATTATAACCTTTAACAGGGTTGCCTCTTCACCGAGCTTGTAATGCCCAAAATTTTCACAAAGAAAACACACAATTTTTTTTCTTTAAATTAATAATAAAACAAAACATCACCTAATCAATCACCTACATGTGGTAATACACACACACACACACACACACACATATATATATATATGGATTGAACAAGCTGTCTAATCGGTCACACTGTAGTGGGCGGAATAAGGCTGACAACACTGTTTAGATTGGCATGACATGACATCAGTTTCTGCCAATATTTATTTAAGTCATTCTTGTTGATTTTAGCGCACCTGTACAAAAATAATGCACTTTAACAGTGTATGGAATAGGGTGATCGAAGCAAGTAAAACCTAATCTAAGTCATCTATTAAAATATTTGATGCAAAGTTGAAGGCAATTACATGAGGTGGTTGAGATTCATTGACCAAAATTTAAGAAAATATCTACTAAAAACTCTGAAGGTATAAACTTGTCATTCAAGGAGTTGAATAGCTCAACTTTATAAATTATTGCAGAAATTTGCAATAGTAAGAGTGATGTTATAAGCTTGTAGATACATACGAAATAACACATAGGAGATATTGCAGAAGGTTTCTAAATTTGGATTTATATACATACTAGTCGCATACGCTTGAAGGTTTATACAACTTTATCATGAAATCTATTACTTGTGAAATTACTGATCGTTGTGTTCCTTGAGACCATCAAATTGCAGGCAGAATGGATCAAATTTGTATTACCCATATTTTTGCATCAATGTGTAAATGTAAAACAATAGAATTTTGCTTTAATAAATGTATATAAGATATTAATATTGGTGCATACGAAATAATTAAAATTATTTTATTTTTGAAATATTTAAATTTGAAAATGTTATTGATAGGAAATTTACAACACCTTGGGAAAAAAATTTGGACTTATGAGGATTGGATGGACTTTGTCAGTACTGAGTGTTAGTAATAATTGAAGAGGGCGGGGGGGGGGGGGGGGGGGGGGGNGGTGAATCAGTGGCCTCAGAAATTTATCCAATTTAAACTTTAATCCACCAATCAATACTTCTCTAATTATTAAGTCCCAACAAGATGCATGCCATTGAAATACTTGAAACAAATAACTATTTTTCGATTTACCTTGTCTGTTCTTATTCTCCTTGATAACCGATAAGTAGTAAACTGTATTTACCGATACTCAGTAAATGCGCAGAGTATACCAGTCAATCCATAAATGCATATGCAAAATGTAAAACACTAAAGTAATAAACTATACACATAACACAAGGATTTTAACGTGGAAACCCTGTTAAGGGAAAAAACCATTGGGACCGGTACCCCAAATTTTCACTTTTCTGAAGTGAGCCCTGTTAGGAGCCAACCCTGTTAAAGGTTACAAACACACTGTTAAGTGTGACCTTGTTAGAGGATTTTCAATACATAGGTTTTCACTAAGTATCTGGCATCTATGCTACCATCCTTGAATCTATCTCATGACTGTCAATAGGCTTTATGCAAATCTTACTACCATCCTTGAATCAGCCTCCTTCTTAGACTGTCAATAGGCTTTAGGTAAGACCGGTGCTACTGTCACGAGTCAACCTTCTGGTAATCTGTTAGGATATACCTCAATTACAAAAGACTGTTAAGTCCTGCTCTGTTAAGAGACTTATTGCTTCAATGGTTAAACTGAAACAAAATGACCTATTTCTAATGC
>MU223155.1:912846-924037 GCA_018584345.1 Thuja plicata
TGCTTTTCTATCTGTCGGTGTCTGCAGAATTCTTTAGCTCTCCCTCAGCTTGATTGATTAGGACTGCATGAAGTTAATCCTTCATCAGTTTCTCTTCAGCATCTTCTATCAGTTCACTCCCCCGTGTGTCTAATTGTTTATCGACCACACAAAGAATGAATTATACTTGTCTCTTAAATAGACATGATTTTCCTTAATTCTAGGTTCTTGATTCTTGATTCTTGATTCTTGGCGTGAAAAACAATCCAGCCAAATTGATTTATGGCTTTAACTCCTGATTTATCTCGTAGTTATCTTCTTGCCAACTGTACAAATCACTTACTTAACTATGGTTGAATAAAAAAAATAAAACAACCAGTTAAGTCTATCCTTTAGCTCTGCTAGCTAGATATTTTGTCATTTTCTGATCTCTCTGTTCCGTCGGTCAATTCTGCAGTTCGTCGCCGGTGAGAACTGCCAGTTCTGTCGGTGTCACTTCAGTTAGCTTCGGGATCTTCATCCGTTAGGAAACACTGTCTTCTGCTCGTCGGGCATCACTGTGACTTTTATCTCTGTCTTTACCGATGGTGTGCACTCCGTCGGTGTAGTCTGTCACTTAGTGAATACTAGACTTTTATGCATTGCTGATAGCATAACCTTTATTCCATTGGTTCTCTGAAGTCTTTGACATGACCATACAGATGATATCAAGTTGACATCAATGATAATACAAACCATTAACTGATTTAATGTCTTGCATCATCTTCAACTTAATATAGTCAATCATTTAATCAGTTACATGTCATCACTGAGCAATGTGAATGTGAAATATCCTTAGCACGGTCAAATACCTTGTATTTTTAAAGTTTCAATTAGATAATAAATATAGTCAAATGCACATCTTGATAATCCTGATATCCATTGTATTAGTGATGGAGGGATACACAGGTTGGAAAGGAGGAGGGTGTGCCTAGGGAGCAGATACTAGAGGATATGATCTGCACTTTGACACGATATGTCAGAGGGATACAAACAAAACTAGCGGTGGCTTAGGCACAAATTTCAGAGCGAGACCATGCCCTGGTTGAGAGAGATGACCCTAGGGTTTGTAGCTGAGTGAGCTACTCTTCGGCGTGAGGTTACCCAGTAGACTAGTAGGGCAGCCTACTATGTAGTAGCATACAGTGTGTCCATTCTTGTAGACCAGTAGGTGCCACCATATTCGCAGTATTTGGCAAGATCCGAGGGAGTAGGCCCTTCACCTTGAGCAGATGTTCCTCTTCCTCCCCCTCATGAAAAAGGTGAGGGAGGGAGCGAGTCTTGATATTCCCTCTGATTTCTTATCCCTTTCTATTTTTTGTGAGATCCATTTATTGTACATGATTTATTCACATCGAGGATGCATATTTTGCTCGAGATTATATGAGCACCTTTTGTAGACACTGATACTTTTGAGATATATCTATACACACACACACATATATACATATATATACATAATGTATATATATCTATGTGTGTGTGTGTGTGTGTGTGTATATATATATATATATATATATATATATATATATATATGATTGATTCGTGCTTTGATTCTAACTTTCTTGTTTTGCAGATATATAACCTTAAGGAGATGAATGCAGTTGATCGCTTCAGCAAAGGATTCTATGTTAGAAGAATATCTCTTTTTATTTTTATAATGCTATTATGCAAGCCTAAGAATGCAATGCAGCCTACAACATGATTCTAGCCACTAATTCCTTTAGCCACTTTGTCATTATCGAGCGTTTGGGACATTGGAGCCAATAAAACCCTTACAAGAGCCACTACGACCATAAGGATATGAGTATGACTTTAATCAGATAATATTTGGGAAACTAATATAAGCATCAAGGCCTAAGAACCAGGATGACCTGAACATTATTTCTAGTTGATCTTGCAAGGATACACTAGTATCGAGGCATTTAGAGCCGAGATAACCATGAGCGAGTTCTTCCATAAATAGGCAGATTTAACAGTCAAGGAGATATTTCCAACCTCACCTTGGTGTGAAAGTAAACAAGATCAAGGGATGTGAGAATTTTCCACCTTATTGCGGAAGATATTATCACATACACCCCATTTACTTGACGTCATAGGATCATCAGAACCACACCAATAGCAACAATCAACAAAAAAGAGTATGAAAATCATCGATAGCATATAGCATTCAAGAAAATGATCATCACTCTTTTAGAAAGTTTTGATGGTTGGAAGTTTGTGTGTAAGGTGTTTGAGAAACACCATTCTACTTGTGCGTGTGAGTGTTGAAAAACATTATTGTGTGCTTGAGTGTTAATAGCCAATATTTTAAACACTTTATCCAACGTGTGTTGAAAAACATAGATGTGTCCAAATAAGTAGTGTTGAGAAACACTGTTTAATTAAGGTGTTGAAAAACATCAGTGTTGTCAGTGAAAAACTGTCCTGTGGCTAGAAGACCAAGGTAGATAATGTTGATTAGCAGGATGACTAACAAGGTGTTGACTTCATAAATAGAAGACTGCCCTCAGTGATGAACAAAACTGTAAGACTAAGATGTTGATCAGTTCCAAGCTTAGGGTGCCAACTCAATATTTCAATTAAATTGTACAAGTTCATGAAAGTGACGAAGAGTTCATTAAGTGCAACAAGGAAGGGTTAAGATAGTCAAGCTACACATTGATAGATGCAGCGCTAGTTACAAGTGATGTATTTTTGCCAGGTTTTCACCACTTGCAAGAATTACTATTTTTTCTACCAAGGCGCATGTTTACAAGGTTTTCACCGAGGCACTTTTTCTCTTCTTAATTTTTTTTTCTTTTTTTCTTTTTGTATTTTTTATATTTTATATTTTTTTGGTTGATCCATCAAGGCCCTTGTTTGCCAGGTTTTCACCAGGATTATCATTTTTTTCAGGAATTTTTCCAAATCTTTTTGGCTTTTCTACTTTTTTGTTATTTTTGCTATTTTTTCAGGATCATTTTTGCTATACAGGAACAACTCAAAATGTCTAGCTATAGAACTTTTTTAGGTGGATTGTGTTGATGGGATCAAGAAATGTCTCCCCTTTTGGAGTTGATAGTTGATGTGCTCCAGAGTAGAATTTTTTAGTAATCATGAAGGAACCCAGCCAGTTGGGTTCAAATTTGCCCTTTTGTTCACCAAATGTTGCAGTAATCAATATCCTATGCAAGATTTTTAATATGTTCTTATTGGATGCCTCAACTTGTCCACTCACTTGAGGATAGTAGATAGAGGAATAGGGTTGGGTAATTTTGAACTTCTCACATAATTCATCCATATCTTTGTTTTTGAATTATCCTTCGTTATCTGTTATAATAGAGGAAGGTATCCCATACCTACAAATGATATAATTTAGGATAAACCTGGATAACTATTTCTTGGTTTCTTTGATGAGTGGGACCACTTTAACCCACTTAGTAAAGTACTCAGTGGTTGTATTAATGAATTTATTTCCATTAGAAGAGGAGAGGTATATTTTCCCTATCAAGTCAAAGGCCAATTATTGGAATGGCTAGTGTGTTATGAAAGGTAACATCTCTTTGGTGCAGGAGCACACCTAGGCTAACCTCCATGTTTTTATCATTTTTGGCTTGTACTTGACATTGGCCAAGTCAAGATAGTTAGGTTGTTTCTAGACCTTAAAAGGTCATTGCAATGTGGGCTAGGTGAGTTAGTCATTAGGACTAAGGTCACAACAATAGCCATTGTTAGTAGTTTTTCAATTACTTAGGCTTAGTTGCTAAATGTTGGATTTGAGTCATGAATGTGTCCTAAACACATAAATGAGGACATAGAGATGCCTTGAGGCCTTTAATGATCTTGGATCCTAGAAATGAAGAGGTTAGAGGTCCTAAAACTTAGGGAGAAAGCATAATGGCAAAGATGCCAAAAGTTGCTAAAATGTTGCTATGACAACATTTGCAATTATTGCAAATGTTGCATGCAACTTTGTTATCTTTGGATCCCCTTATGAATAGGTGTGGGGAATCGACCAAAAAGGCCTAGAATCATGGATATGGCATCTAATTTTTCCCAAGGACTCGAATCTAAGCATTAGTCATACATTGTAACAAGATTTGAATAGAAAAAGATCTCTACAACTCTGTGTATTCAGGAATCCCGAGCATTTTGTTATGACAGTCAAATGTAATGGATTGAAAGACTGGAACTAATTGTTGTTTTGTGTTCCTATGATAGTTTGAAGCATCTTTCATTCATTAAGCTAGTTGTTTAGAGTTAGTGCAAAGTCTTAGATAAAATATTTTTTGTTTTGTGTGTTCACTGGTCCTGTCCTGACCAGTTAGTCGATTCATGGCTCCCCCATGAAATCTAACCATGGGATCTTCCTAAGAATAGATGGAAATGTTAGGGGATTTAATGGTATATATATATATATATATATATATATATATATATATATATATATATGTAGAGTTAGGAGTTAGGGAAAGTCGATTTGCTATTTTTAATCCCAAGCCCTAGGCGAGCATGCATTGTCCGGTTAGTGGTTTGGAGGTGAAACAATGAGCATTCTTATGCAGGGTAGTGAAGTAATGTACGGTCTAAGTGTAGTTTCAGTTAGGGCATAGTCATATCTTGACATGATAGGAGGTTCAAGTTTTTATCAATCCAATTGGTCAAGTTTTGAGCAATTTTTGCATTGTGTTGCAGACTGTCCTAAAAATTAGGCCTATTAGCCCTATTGATCCTAGTTTGTAGGAACCCTATGTACGGAGGAAATATGAAACTAAAACCTTAAAAATCTCTTGTAAAGTGATAGAGGGTATCTGAATGTGTGATTGGTTTTTCAACTTCTTTGGGAAAGTTTTAAAAGAAGTGGGAAAAACACATTGTGAAAGGCTACAAGGAATAGGCCTCAATTAGGCTTCCAAGTGATTGAATCCTTGAACCGGTGAAGACCAAGTTGAAGAACCTAGTAAATGGTTTCAAATGACAAGGAGATGGAAATTTACAAGTGGATGGATATCCCTACAATGAATCATGAATGTTAGAGTGGAATTATCACTTAGATCCTTCTAGGTGTAGTGGAAGAGGTGAAGAATTGAGCTAACTAAAGGGTGTTAGTCTTTCAAGGTGAAGCACATGTTGAGAAGTCTTAGAGGAGAGTTGGAATTGGACTTAGTTAATCATCTAAGCCAATCAGGACCTAGAGGAGATTAGGTTCCTAGAAGAGACAAGTTAAGGTCTCTTAGTGGAAGTGTTAGCAAGCCTTGGAACAGTCTCATCATATTGGTATCAGAGCTTGATTAAAGATCAGGCTTGTGGTGGATGTTTCATCCTACTAAATCAGTTGGAGAGAATAAACCATTTGGATCAGTAGAAGACAAATCCATGGTGAATAACACTAAGTTAGCCAAAAAGGTGGATGAGCAAGAAGAAAGCAACAAGTTGTTAAGAGAAAGGTTATCTCAAATGGAGCAACTCTTGGGAGAAGTCCAAGACAAAGCTGAGAAGATGAAAGATAAGATAGATCAAAAAGAAGAAGAAGAAGAAGCAAGGGAAAATGGAGTGGATGTAGAAGAGGAAGTTCCAACCCCTGACCCTGTTAGTGATCAAGAACCCTTCTTAAAGGCATTGAAGGCCTTAAGTGGAAAATCTTCAGAGGGTGTACCACTTTTTAGTGGACAAATGGATCCAGATTCAGTTGTGGATTGGATTGATGACATAGAGAACCATTTCAAATGTGATGGTATCACAGAGGCCCAAAAAAAGAGTGTGGCCAAGTCAAGGTTGAGAGGATCAGCTCTCACATGGTGGAATTTTGTTCAAACTGAGAGGGAGAAAGAAGGAAAGAGTCCTATAGTCACATGGAAGGGCATGGTGACTAAAGTCAAACAGACTTACTTACCTAATGATTATGAGGTTTAGCTACATAGGAGAAGACACAATCTTAGACAAAAATATTTGGATGTCCAAGCATACATTGAAGAGTTCCAAAAGTTGTGCTTAAGGTCACAAGTGGTTGAAGATTAAAGCATCAAGCTAGCTAGATACTTGAATGGACTCAAATGGTCTATTCAAGAAGACATGAGTCTTGTGAACTTAAAAACCATTTTCAAATGTTATCAAATGGCCTTGAAGATAGAGGAGAAAGGCAAAAGAAAGCAAGAGAAAACCTCCAAAGGAAGAGGTAGAGGAAGGGATAGTAGAGGATCAAGAGGTGGCTATGGTGGAAGAAGTTCAGAATCAAGGACACAAGGAGAAGTCAAGTACACTGAGAAACAAGGGGGAAGTTCTAGTAGAGGTTGTAGAGGAAGAAACTAAAGTTTCAGAGGAAGAAGTGGTGGATAAGTAAGAGGAAATTACTTTGCCAATATGAAATGTTACCATTGCAACCAAATGGGACACCCTGCCTATAGGTGTCCAGAGAAGGCTAGTACTTCTCAAGGAGGTAACAAGAGAAATAATTTAGTTCATGAAGAGACAAATGCAATAGAGACACACTCTGAGGTACTACAAAATTCAGAAGAAGGTGAGAACCTCATGATGAGGAGAACATTGATCAAGGAACCAGTCAAGGAGGAGCCAAGCCAAAGGAGGTCTCTATTCATAATCAAATGTAAGGTGATGGGAAAAGTATGTAGAGTCATTGTAGACTCAGGGTCTACTGACAAAATTGTGTCAGAGGAAGCAGTAAGCAATTTAGGCATGACAAGGATACCTCATACCCATCCTTACAAGGTCACAAGGCTCAATAAGGGACAACATGTCTTAGTCAACGAGCAAGCATGGGTAGATTTCTCTATAGGGAGATATAAGGACAAGGTTCTATGTGATGTGCTGCCCATGGATGCATGTCACTTTCTCTTAGGTAGGCCATGTCAATTTGACCGCCAAGCTATCCATGATGGAGTGAAGAACTCCTATACATTTAAGAAGGATAAAGTAACTTTCAAAATCCAATCATTGTTAGAAGATGTAGATGTGAAGACATCAGGTCTTAATGTACTAATGGTGAGTGAAAAGGAATTCATAGAAGCCATGGAAGAAGGAGAAGGAGTTGGCTATGCATTGGTGCTACGACCAAGAGAAAAGAATAAAGAAAAAGGAGACAAGAAATCATAGATACCTAAGGAGATACAAAGTATGTTGAAGACTTATGAAGGCATAGTAAGTGATGGAAAACCATCAACATTACCCCCTACAAGAGCCATAAGTCATAGGATAGACTTCATACCCAGAGCTACCCTACCTAATAAGGCAGCCTACAAGATGACACCTCAACAAAATGAGGAAATTGCTAGGCAAATAGAATAACTCCTTAACCAAGGCCTTATCAAGAAAAGAATTAGCCCTTGTGCAATACCTACTATCCTAGCACCAAAGAAAGGAGGAACATGGAGACTTTGTACTGATTCAAGATCCATAATTAGGATAACCATTAGGTATAGGTTTCCCATACCTAGGATTTAAGACCTAATGGATTGTCTAGGTGAAGCTAAGTATTTTAGTAAGATAGACTTGAAGAGTGGATATCACCAAATTAGGATACATGAGGGAGATGAATGGAAGATAACATTCAAAACCAATGAAGTTTTGTATGAATGGCTTGTCATGCCATTTGGACTGTCTAATGCCCCCTCCACATTCATGAGGCTCATGAATGAATTCCTCAAAGACTACATTGACAAATTTGTAGTAGTATATCTTGATGATATACTGATTTATAGTAGGACAAGAGAGGAGCATCTTCAACACCTTGAGACTATCTTCAAGAATTTGCATGAATAGAAGTTGATGATTAACTTGGAGAAATGTGAGTTCATCAAAACAGAGTTAGTGTACCTTGGGTTTTTTCTCTCTCATGGAAATCTGAAAATGGACAAGATTAAAGTGGAAGCCATCATGAATTGGCCTACTCCAAGGTCAGCAACAGAGGTAAGAAGTTTTCATGGCCTTGCTCAGTATTATAGGAAGTTTATAAGGCAATTCAGTGCTATTTATGCTCCCATGTTGGACACAATCAAAGGAGGAATGAAGACAAGGTTTGCATGGAATGAACAAGCCAACAAGAGCTTTGATTTTTTGAAGGAGAAGATTGCTACCCAACCTGTGTTAGTCTTTCCAAGTTTTGAGAAGATTTTCACTATTGAGTGTGATGTAAGTAACATAGCTATTGGGGTTGTCCTAAGCCAAGAGGGTAGACTAGTAGCATTTCATTCAGAGAAGTTGAGTGAAGCAAAGAAGAACTATTCTTCTTATGATCTTGAGTTGTATGCATTGGTTCAAGCTTTGAGAAAGTGGAGGCACCATTTGTTACCCAAGGAGTTCATTGTCTATTCAGACAATCAAGCTTTAATTTTTTTGAATTCTCAAGAAAAGTTGAGCCACAAGCACATGAAATGGGTGGAATATCTACAAGCATACACCTTTAATATCAAGCATAAGAAAGGAGTACTCAACAAAGTAGCAGATGCATTATCTAGAAGAGCTCTCACTATCCAAGAGATTCAGTTGAAGAGCATGGGAATAGATCATTTCAAAGATCTATATGATGATGATGAGGATTTTGCAGACATTTATAAGGTATGTGTTGAATACAAAAACCATTTTCATAGTAAGTATGCTGAATACACTTTGCAAAGTAATCTTTTGTTCAAGGGAAATCAGTTATGTGTCCCTAGAGACTCTATTAGGGAGAATATGATTCAGGAAAATCATAATGGTGCATTGAGTGGTCACTTTGGAATCACTAAGACCCAAGAACTTGTTCAAAGGTTCTACTATTGGCTAAGAATAAACCTTGATGTTAAGAGGTATGTGGATAATTGCATTGTATGTCAAAGAGCCAAGGTTACTTCTTCAAATGCTGGCCTTTACCAACCACTACCCATTCCCACTAGGCCTTGGGATTGCTTGAGCATGGATTTTGTAGTTGGCTTGCCTAAGACAAGACAAGGCATGGATAGTGTTTATGTAGTTGTGGATAGATTCAGTAAGATGGCTCACTTTGTGCCATGCAAGACCACTAATGATGCCAGCCAAATATCCTCTCTCTTCTTCAAAGAGATATTAAGAATCCATGGGTTACCTAAGAGCATTGTGTCTGATAGAGACACCAAATTTATGAGTCATTTTTGGAAGACTCTTTGGCAAAGATTATGCACTAATTTATCCTTTGGGTCTGCCTACCATCGCCAAACTAATGGTCAGACTGAAGTGGTGAATAGAAGCCTTGTAAATTTACTCAGGTGCTTGACAAAGGAGTATGGACAGCAATGGGATCAATTGATTGGACAGGCTAAGTATGCCTACAATGACACCATCAATAGATCAATAGGGAAGAGGCCCTTTGAGATAGTATATGGATTACATCATAGAGGATTCTATGAGTTGAGAGACTTTAAGGATGGAGTGAAGGCAAGTGGATATGCAGATGATTTTTCTTGTGCAATGCATGAGATACATGAGACAGTGAGGAAGACTTTGACTAAGAACACCTTGAAACACAAAACCAAGGTTGATGAGAGTAGAAGAGCAGTTCAGTTCAATGTGGGTGAATTGGTCATGGTACACCTTAACAAATCAAGACTTAAAAAGGGAGTCCCTCACAATTTGCAGATGAGGAGGATAGGTCCCTATCCTATCTTAGCTAAGTATGGTGATAATGCATTCAAATTTGAGCTCCCAGAAGATAGTGGGTTGTCACCTATTTTTAACATTGCAGACTTAGTCCATTACAAAGGACCATAGCAAGACATGGAACAAAATCTCAAGGAAGTGATCAAAGATGTGGAAGATCTCCAATTACCCTCTGCTACAATCATAGGAACTGATAGTGCACTGGATACTAGAGTCTACAAACAGACTCGAACCAAAGCATACAAGGAACACTTGATAAAGAAGCATGATCAAACAGATGTTGATGCACTATGGGTCAAAGAATCAGAGTTCAAGAAGATGGGGATTGATCCAAGCATCCTCAATCCAAGGGTGGATTGATATTTTTGTTTTGGGGGGGATGGTGCAGGAGCACACCTAGGCTAACCTCCATGTTTTTATCATTTTTGGCTTGTACTTGACATTGGCCAAGTCAAGATAGTTAGGTTGTTTCTAGAACTTAGAAATTCATTTCAATGTGGTCTAGGTGAGTTAGTCATTATGAATAAGGTCACAACAATAGCCATTGTTAGTAGTTTTTCAATTACTTAGGCTTAGTTGCTAAATTTTGGATTTGAGTCATGAATGTGTCCTAAACACATAAATCAGGACACAGAGATGCCTTGAGGCCTTTAATGATCTTGGATACTTGAAATGAAGAGGTTATAAGTCCTAAAAATTAGGGAGAAAGCATAATGGCAAAGATGCCAAAAGTTGCTAAAATGTTGCTATGACAACATTTGCAATTATTGCAAATGTTGCATGCAACTTTGTTATCTTTGGATCCCCTTATGAATAGGAGTGGGGAATCGACCAACAAGGCCTAGAATCATGGAAATGGCATCTAATGTTTCCCAAGGACTTGAATCTAAGCATTAGTCATATATTGTAACAAGATTTGAATAGAAAAAGAGCTTTGCAACTCTGTGTATTCATGAATCCCGAGCATTTTGTTATGATAGTCGAATGTAATGGATTGGAAGACTGAAAATAATTGTTTTTTTGTGTTCCTAGGATAGTTTGAAGAATCTTTCATTCATTAAGATAGTGTAGACATCAAAAAATGTCTTAATCCCTTTATTAGTTAAATTATTAATTTAATTAATTCACTTAGCCGTTTAAAATTAAATAAATTTTATTTATTTAATTTTAAGCCTTTTTCCTCTATTATTTAAATAAATATTATTATCTATTTAGATAATTCATTTACCCTTTTCTCTTTTAAATTAAATAAATTTTATTTATTTAATTTTGAGTCTTTTCCTCTATTAATTAAATAAACATATTTTGTTTATTTTTTAAATTCATTAATCCTTCTCTAGCCAATCATGTGCATTCACATGGATCAACTCTAAAATTATGAACTTGTGACACTTGTCACTTGTCTCTTTATTTGACTTTTAGTTCAAAAGTCAACTGCTCTCTCTTTAACCACTTAATCCTAGCCACTCATTCCTTTTGCCTCTTAATCTCCTTCACTCCCACCAAAACCCTACCTAACCTTTAATCTCAACCACTCATTTTTCACCTCTTAATCCTAGCCCTC
>MU223155.1:995314-1018304 GCA_018584345.1 Thuja plicata
CTATTAGGTCAACCTGGTTAAAGGATTTGAACTGATACAATGGTTAGAAAGTAATCAGCAGGTGTGATCTGATACATACAACTTACTTTGCAAATCCAGATCCAGTTTCAGCTCTAATGCTAATTCATTGAGTGGCCTCAGTTGACATCTCAAACTTCATATCTGGTTGGAAATTCATCAAGCAATCTCTCTATGCTTCTCTACTTAAGTCTTAACAATCAGTCAATTAACCATGCAACACTTTGCATTCAACTTCTCCTTACACTTGGATACAATAACAATAACCACAGTAGGTTGGTTATATTATACCTCTTCATCTAGGTTAGATTAATCTTTTGCCACTTAATCAAGATCATAAATCTTAGGTTAGGTCAGATCCAATGGATCTTTCCATCTTTACATTTAATTTAATTCTCCAATACAGTCATTAATTAACCATTGAATCCATGCACTAATAACGGTTTCCCGTACATTAAATGAATCTAGACCAATCTTAATTAATAATGCATATCCCAATAAAATCAATTATGTCGGCCATAGATCTCAAATCTCATCAATAATCAAAATATTGTTGCTCGGCTTTCTCTGTCTCCCTCGGCATTTCACTGGTGCTCAGAATCATCTTTGCTTTGCTTAGCATCACCTTTTGCTTTTCTCAGCATCAACTTTGCTTTGCTCGGCATTGACCTTCCAGTGAACTGTTAGTGCTAGATAAACAACGTATAACTCTACCAAAGTGCCAAATGATCAAGTACCCTAGTGTATACGCATAACTCAACCATTTCCTTGGTGTTCTTGTTATCCCATTCTTTTCAAATCTTCATCAATCAATGGATAAGGTACTAAAAAATACAACAATAATCTCACCAGTTAAGGTTTGACATCAATGACAATATAACAATTTTCTACATTGTAGAAATCTTTCCAACAAGAATATAGTATCCACATAGATGGTAGACAAACTGAAACTTAGGAGAATACCTCATACCACTCCCTATAAAGTTTCATGGTTGAATAAAGGCCACCAAATAGTGGTGGATGAACAAACTATGGTTGAGTTTGAGATAGGGGAGTATAAGTACAAGGTCCTATGTGACATACTGCCTATGGATGCATGTCATCTACTCCTAGGATGCCCATGGAAGTATGATGTCAAAGCAATACATGTTGGAGAAAATAATAGTTATGTGATCACCAAGCTAGGGAAGAAGTTTCAGATGGATCCATTGCAAGAACCTAATGAGGTGAAGCATGTGGGGATTGGTGTGATGTTATTGAGTGTGAAGGATTTTCTCAAAGCCATGAAGAAGGAGAATGGAATTTGTTGTGCAGTGGTAGTGAAGCCAAAGGAGGAGACCAAAGAGAAATTCAACATGCCACCAGCGATACAAGCATTGTTGGAAAGATAACATGACATAGGGGATAATGAAATGCCAAGTGAATTACCACCTATAAGGGATGTAAGCCATCAGATTGACCTCATTCCTGGAGCAAATTTTCCAAACAAAGTAGCATATAAGATGACAACAAGCCAAAATGCAAAGATAGCCAAACAGATTCAAGATTTGTTGGATAAGGGTTTGATAAGGAAGAGTTTAAGCCCATGTGATGTACCTATAGTACTTGCACCTAAGAAGGATAGAAAATGGAGGATTTGTACGGACTCCAGGGCTATAAACAAGATCACAATCAAGTATAGATTCCCAATGCCCCAGATAGAAGACTTGATGGACAACTTGGGGGGGTTCTTGTTACTAAGGTGGATTTGAAGTCAGGTTATCATTAGATAAGAATGAGGCCTGGTGATGAGTGGAAAAAAACCTTCAAGACCAATGAAGGGTTGTATGAGTGGCTAGTAATGTCGTTTGGCCTAAGTAATGCACCTAGCACATTCATGAGACTCATGAATAAAGTGCTAGCATATTTTATTGGTAAGTTTGTAATAGTTTACCTTGATGATATTTTGATACTTAGCAGGTCCAAGGAGGAGCACATGAAGCATTTGGATATGGTCTTAAGGAGGATACATCAAGAAAAGTTGATGATCAATCAAGAAAAGTGCAAGTTTCTGAAAACTGAATTAGTTTACCTTGGTCTTGTGGTTGCTAATGGATGTATGAATATGGACCCTGATAAAGTTAAGTCCATTTTGGAATGGCCTACACCTAGGTCCATAGGAGATGTTAGAATTTTCCATGGATTGACCTCCTACTATAGGAAATTTATGAGAAATTTAGTCATGTATGTGCCCCTATTCTTAACACCATAAAATGTGGAATCAAATGTAAGTTTGAGTGGACTGTGGCAGCAGACCAAGGGTTTGAAATGTAGAAGAAGAGGATTGCAGAACTACCTACTCTTAGGTTCCCTAATTTCAATCAACTATCTGTGGTAGAGTGTGATGCTAGAAAGCTAGCTATTGGAGCAATGTTAATCCAAGAGGGACACCATATGACATTCTTCTCTAAGAAGTTAACTAAGGCTAAGAAAAAGTATTCCACATATGATTTTGAGCTATATGCTATGGTACAAGCCCTTAAAAAGTGGAGACACTACCTATTACCAAGGGATTTTGTGGTCTACACTGATAACCATGCTCTAAGTTTCTTGAATGGGCAATCAAAGGCACTTGAAGTGGGTAGAATCATTGCAGGATTATACATTTGTCATAAAGCATAAGAAAGGGGTTAGCAACAAGGTTTCAGACGCTCTTAGCAGAAGAGTACTAACAATACAAGAGATACAATTTCAAAGTGTAGGGATGGATGATTTGAAGGACCTCTACAAGGATGAAAAATTATTCAAAGATGCCTATGAGGCATGTGTGAAGTTCAAACAGGGATTCAAAGTGGATTTCAATGAGTTTATGTTACAAGAAGGCCTATTGTTTAAAGGACATCTTATGTGTATACCTCAGTATTCAATGAGGGAGAATATTGTGAAGGAGAAACACCAAGGCAGCTTGGGAGGCCACTTTGGAGTGGATAAAACATTGGAACATGTGAATAGGAATTACTATTGGCCTAAGTTACAATCAGATGTTAGGAGATTTGTAGAGCAATGTCAGATTTGTCAGAGGGCAAAAGGACAAAGCAGCAACAATGGGTTGTATCAACCTCTGTCCATACCCCAAAGGCCTTAGGAGTGCCTAAGTGTGGACTTTGTTTTGGGGTTACCAAAGACAAGTAGGGGTCATAACAGTGTGTTTGTTGTGGTGGACCATTTTAGCAAAATGGCACACTTCATTCCATGCAAGAAAACCAATGGTGCTTCTCAAATTGCAGGTATATTCTTTAGGGATATTGTAAGGATCCATGGATTGCCACTGAATATTGTAAGTGACAGAGATAGTAAGTTTGTGGGTCACTTATGGAGGACCCTATGGAAGGTGCTTGACACAAACTTATCTTTCTCTTCAGCCTACCATCCACATTCAGATGGACAAACGGAGGTATTCAATAGGTCACTTGGGAACTTGCTAAGATGCTTGACTAAACAACATGGACAGTCATGGGATCACATCATAGGGCAAGCCGAGTTTTCCTATAATGACTCCATTAATAGGAGTATAGGTAAAAGCCCCTTTGAGATAGTATATGGGGTCAATCCTAGAGGGATTTTGGAGTTGAGAGATCTCAGTTTGAAGGACAAGAGGAGTGCATAAGGAGAGTCATTTGCAGCACAGATGAAGGAACTTAATGATCAAGTCAACAAGACTTTACAAAAGCAAGTGGAGAAGTATAAGTTCAAAGATGATCAGACAATAAGGGATTTGCAGTTCAAGGTTGGGAATCTAGTTGTAACCACCTAGATTTGGTCTGATCTAACTGTAGACCCTATTTACCTAGAGTGTGCTCATACCCCCAATTATGTCCAAACAACTCTTCAATTGGCTGGCATAATTCATTCAAATCAAGTTTAATCTCCTAAGTGATTCAATCACTAAAATTTTATTAATCATCTTAGCCAATCAAAACTAATCAATCTTAAATCATTCAAATCAATACCTGGCTAAGGTAATTAATTTAAGAGGAATTAAATAAATCTCTATTATATCTAATCACTTGCAAACCCTATCTTCTAGCTTAAATTAATCTAATTAATTGGCTATAGTACTAATTAATTATCTAAAGCAATAAAAAGCTTAAATAATTAAATTCCCTATTTTTGGATGAATATATTAATTATAATTCATTTCATTAAAATTCCCCTTAACCCCTAACCTAACCTATCTCAACCACTTTAACCCTGGGTTCAAACCCATCCCAACCTATTTCCCCCATGCTAAATCTAATCCTAATCTTAATCCTATCCTAACCCACTTCCTAACGATGCAACATTCCTAAATTTGTGATTAGGAACTCAACCCACTTGAGAAAGTCAACTTTCTCAAGCTTGACTCCCTTTAAGTCCACCTTCTCAAGCTTGGACTTGCACCCCTCACCATGCCTCTTAATTGCTCTCATTAATGCATTATTAATGGAGATTCCTCAAGCCCATGTCTCATCAATGCCTTTGGCATTAATGTCTCTTACACCTCATTAATGGGTTTTACACCTCCATTAATGACCCTTGTCCCCCCTCTCTCTCCTCATTTCTTCTATAAATAGAATGAGTTTTTGAGCTCAAATGGCCCTTAATTTTAGATTGAAAATGTATTGTTATGTTGTTAGAATTTACATAGATTCATGTTACATTTTAGTTTCCATGCATTGTTATAATCTTGATTTCTAGAACTAGAATGCATGTTATTAGGATACCTTTCTTAGTTTTAATAGAATCTTTCATGTTAGGTTGTATATGTCACTGAAAACGACATAATTTGAGGGCTATTATGTTTTTTTCACACTCCTTGTTAGAAAGCAATAGATCAATTTTAGTGGATTTCCATGCTTTACTAAACTTATTTTCACTAACGTAATGATCTATTAAAGTGTTGTGTTGTAGGTAATAGGTGCACTATTTCACACACACATTTCTAGCGCCCATCGTGGGGCATGATTTTGGATTTTGCCTCATTTTACCTCTGTTTTTCACTAATTTGTCATCCCAAATTTCAGGTACAGAGTCGTTTCTAGTAGCAGAAGCTTGCATCTGACATACACCCTCGTACTACATAAATCAAGGCTCGTATCTAGGATTTCCTGGGTCATTTTCAGTATAGACTCACATCTGGTAAACACTCTGTCGTATCTGGTAGCAGAGGCTCACATTTGGTTGTTGCATCGTATCCCATATTTCTAGGATCGCATCTGGTTGAAATTTTTGTGAACTTCATTGCCTAACCCCTAACACTTTAACCAATTGTTGATTTGATCTTTTGACAGCCTAACCAATGCTTGCAGGTTGCTGATAAGGAAGTAGGAAGACTTGGCTAATATGTGTGTTCATAGGTGTTTTTAAACTAATTTCAGTACTAACCATTTATAAATCTTTTTCAAAACTTAACACATTTTCTCAACATTTGTTAAAATGACCAGATTACTATGCTCTTTTCATTTAAGGAAAATAAGAAAATTAGACATTGGTTTAACACTTGTAAAGGAATTTGGAGATAAATGGACAAACAAACTCACACTTTAATTCATTTTTGAAATCAGTAATTGAACAAGCAAGTCACTAAATCTTGTGGGATAATTGAACAAGTTACATCGTTTAATTCATTTTGGAACTGAAATTGAACAAGCAAATCACTTAACATTGTGGGTAATTGAACAAAACAAATCTGCTTTCACGCATCCTATTTTCATTAACTTAGGAATATCTAAATCAGGCACAACATTTCTTGAGGGAAGGAACCGTTTGATTGAAATTGTTTTGGGAGAAAATGACTTGGGTTAGGAGAGTATGCTCTTCTTCTTTTGAAGAATCATAAATCTAGACATACTTCACTCACCAATCCTTTGTATGCTTATTTAACAGTAGAGAGCCTGCCGGTTGAGGAAAAAATGTCCCGGGAATGACCCAAGTGAGGACGGGTTTTATGCCAACACTTCCAACTCACTATAAATAATTACTTCCTCATAGGCTAAAGCCTCAGAAGATGGAGCCGATTTTATTCTCAGAATTTTGACATCATTCCTTGAACATGCTTGGGTATGTGTAGAGTGAAGCCGCTTGAATCTTGCTTGCGAGAATACACATATTTGAGTACTCATAGGGCTATATGCCTCAATTTTGCCTTGTGTAATTCTATGGGAGATGGTTTCAAATGGATTTTCCCATCATAAACAATAAACTTTGTAGAAAAACTAACCAATTCATCCCCAAAAGGGTGATAATCCTTGTGCAAGGAAAAAAGTAATTGCCGCAAGACACTCATCATATTGTGCCCTCACTTGCGTTTGGAGTCGGCTAATACAACATCATGCCTAGAGCCATTGCGTGCTTGGTGATGGTTGTATTCTGATTAGCATTTGAGTGTGTACCTAAGTCAACGAGCAAGGATTTTCATCCTCTACCTAGAAATAGGGCATAAGGATGTGTTTGTTCCCCTAACAATACAAATCTGCTTGATGTATCTAAAAGATCACTAACAAGATAAAATCTTCAAAACAAGAAACAAACTTTAATCCTTGGTCTACACATGTGTTTTTCACTCCCTAGCAAGTCTCTGAACATGATCACAAATCAAACAAACTTCACGCACTTTCAAAACAAAATTTTTAAAAGTGACAAAATTTGACAGAGACATCAGAAAATCCCATCCCAGATTTCTTGTCTTGTATCTGGTATCTTGTCTCACATCTAGTGTATTTCATCACATCTGGTTAGCACATCATTGCATCTAGGGTTAAAGCTCGCATCTAGGGTCATCTGAAGCTTGCATACTGTATTTCTTGGCTTGCATCTAGGACAGTGGGCACTTGCAGATTATTTTCTCAGAAAAACTTAGTTGATTTGGATACCCTTTTGTCCCTTTAGTTTGTCCCTATTATCTTTTCTGGTCTCTCTATTGCTGTGTCAAAATACTTTTTCAGACGTCTACCTTGCATTTCCTATTGGTTTCTCGCAATCAATCTCAATACATGTGGTCTACCTGCTTTTCAAAACAAATTGATTCCCAGCTCACTATCAGGGCATTCTAACCCTCTAACAGTGGAATCATTTACTTCCACCAAAACACAAACGATACTTCCACCTAGACACACTCACTTGAATGATTCAAGATGCTAACTGACACTATGAAGAAACTTTGACGAAGTTGAGGTACAAACACATAGTTAACACAAGATGTAACAAGTACATGTCTAAAGGATTAGGAGTACTTCCTAAATTACTATGCTTTCAATGAGAAACATCTCACAGTTCCCTACTCGATCTAGACTCTCCATAAATGGATAGGTTCACTCATGGATGGAGTGAGGCTTTTGAGGAATATAACAATTGAAAAAACCAAAAGCATGAAGATATCGATGAAGAAGAAGAACCCACATTTGACCGTTCTGTATTTGAATCAGGCAGTGAGGAAGACATCACTGAAGAAGAGTACAATAAACTCAAACAGAGTAGTAAGTTCCACATGATAATGGAAAAGATGATTGATGAAGATAAAGATAAATACTTTCTCCATCTAGCATCCACTGGCGTAAAGTTACCCAAGGATTATGATGTGAAACAACTAAAGGAAAAGGAGGTGCTAACTCCTATATCTATTCTCGCCAAACAACTCGCCTTGATGCAAATAGAGCTTACGACTCTCAAATAGGAGAAGGCTAAACCCAAGACAAAATACTCTGTGGACTCCATTTGTCCATTTCCTTTTGACAAGAGTATCACTATGATTCCATTCCCTCCTAACATGGCAAGGCCAAAATACGACAAGTATATGGGAGAGACTGATCCACATGACCATGTTAGAGAATTTTGTGCTCTTAGCATAGAGTACATGCATGAACCTACATACCTCATGCAGCTTTTTCCTGGAAGTCTAGGAGGCAACGCCATGGAATGGTTCTCAAATCTTACACCTAAGGTCAAAAATTTTGAGGATTTAATTCAACAATTTATCCAACATTACTCCTATAATATACAACATGATGTGACTATGATGGATCTGTGCAAAACTAAACAAAAGACTAGCGAATCCTTTACCCACTTTCTACAAAGGTGGAGAAAAATCTTTGCATGGTATTCAAGAGCTATTCCTGAATCTGAGAAAATGGAAATCTTTGTCAATAACTTGGTACCTGAGTTAAACTATGCATTACAAATGCAAGACTCCCCTAGCTTTGATAGGATGATTAAAAATGCCATCCGTATCAAAGAAGTCATGGTTAAAAAGAGGGAGATCAATCTTCAAAGTGAAAACAAATCTAATAACTCCCACTCCAAGCCTAAGTGGTGGAAGAAAAATAAAAATATTGTCAACGATGGAGTAGTAGATGCCTCTCATGTCAATTCTAAACCTGAGGCGTTCAATCTGACTAATAGCATGCAAGCAAGCAAAGATGCCAAGGTAACGACCCACATACCCAAAGAAAACAATGATAATAGCAAAGGTCGGCCATGGACCTCCAAACCTCAAAGAACATTCACTCCTTTGGGAGAGGCTCTTGAGACTGTTTTGAAGATGCTATTAGACAACAAAGTTCTCACAATCCTAGCTTCCAAACCATGGGAACCAACGGTCAAACCAAGGTGGTGGGATGATAATTCTTACTGTGTCTTTCAAAAAAACAAAGGACACAAGACTAAAAACTGTCTTAAACTCAAACATGTTATCCAAGACCTTATTGAAGGAGGAAAAATCAAAGTGGAAGGACACACTACCAATGAAGATCATACAACATTTAACAAATTGTTCCCTAATTATGAGAAAGGGGAAGCATCTAAAGGAAAAGGTAATGAAGTAAACTACACTTACTCCAATAATGATAACGTGATCAATATGCTAGACATTAAAATTGAATCAATTAATGTGGTCACAATCAAAGGTGTTAAAGACACATCTTCACAATTGATTGCAGTAACTTGGAGTCAGGCACAGGTCATGATCAAAGGACCTAATTCTACCTCAAAACCAACATCAACATCCAAGGTTCCTATTCTTACTATCCCCAAACCAGCTAGAAAAACACATGGTTACTATTCCTGCGGCAAAGTATGACTTGGTGGACCAATTGTAATGAACCTCTACTAAAATTTCCCTTTTTGAGTTGCTTAAAATCTCCACAGTGCATAGGGAAATCCTGGAACAAGCCCTACACACCGCAAATGTCCCAAAGGACCTTGATATAGACAAATTCCAAGCGATGGTTAATCACATCTCAGCGCCACATTACCTCTCTTTTTCAGAAGAGGATGATAAATCATTGACACATCCACATAATAAACCCCTTCATATTGAAGTCCTCATTCATAAATCCTGTGTTAGATGCGTATTGATAGATGGAGGCGTAGGATTGAATATTTGTACCCTTAATCTGATCAGGAAACTGGGTCTTTCAGAACAGACCATTGTTTCTAGGAGCAAAATCACTATCAAAGCTTATGATGAGGAAGAGAGATCCTCTAAAGGTCTTATTTTTCTACCCATCAGAGTCAGACCAATTGAAAGGAATTTCATATGTGAATTTTTGGATCTGCCCTTGGCCTATAACATCCTATTGGGGAGACCATGGATCCACGAAATGCAAGTTGTGTCATCTACTTACCACCAGTGTATCAAGTTCCCACATAATGGGGTGGAATTAACAATTCCTGTAGATGCCAATTATACTTGCAACAATATCAAGGTAGGTAGTATGATTCCACATAACAAGGAAGCTATGGATGAGATTTCTCTTGAGACTACCAAAGACATGGTGATGAAAAGTCTTGGAAAGACCTTAAAACTTGAAGAAATAGGCATGGGAGAATACAAGCTGGACATGACTCTATCACTGACATAATTACCAATATCACCAAGATCCTATGGACGACCCTCCTCATCTTTCACACTTGCCACATCTAAAGAGCCAAAAATTCACAAAGCAACTGGTATGATTAAGGCATCCACATCTTCTTTAGATAACACATAAGAACATGCAGTCTTGGACTGGCTTTACAAAGGAGAACCAAAGGAAGTTGAGGTCAAACATGTAGAAATATCCCTAGAGTAGTTTGGTAAAGGGTTTGACCTCCTCAAACAAATGGGATACAAAGGAAAAGGACCTCTAAGTGACACAGGAAGATGAATTATTGATCCTGTGCACATGGAGTTTAGGAATACCAGAGACAAAACAAGACTAGGTTTTAATAATGAATCTAATAAACCTGCTTTGAAAGACAGTCCAATCTCTGAAAAAGGGAGTAATGAAATAGAAGAGATAGAACTAGAACAACGGTCCTATGAAATATTATTACATGTTGGCACAGAGAATCCTGACTATCAAGGAGAGAACTATGTACCAATCTTAGAGGTACCACAAGATATTCACATACCTTTGTTAGCACAAGCTCCTATTCAAGAGGTAGGAGACACAACAAAAGATGATCCAGAGGTACCATTGATAGCAGTGGCTACTAAGAGCACATCTTGACAATAGGATTCACATCCTAATTGGGGGAAGTTAGTCACAATCACACATGTCATTGATTTACCACACTTTGATCCACAGGTGACTAATTGGGTACATCAGATAACAATTGCATAATTCTTAAACCAGCCTGATGATGAAGTAACTGAATCTCATAATTATGAATGGCATGAGCTATCTATCACCATAGAGGACAATGCAATAGATGTGATTCACATGTTTGTAGCTCCATCAACACCCAATGAACATTCTAACACTACTCCCAACAATAGTGATATTCCTGAAGCAGAGAAAGAGTTCCTTCCTCCAATCATTGATGGAGAGACTGGTGTTTTCCTAAGTCTAGAAGAACTTTAGAGGCAATAAGAAAGAAGCCTCCTTTTACGGATAGATGATGATGAAAGTTCCACTGACGAGTCCCTAGAGTTCAGTCCACATATAACTAACAACGACCCTTTTAATGATGATCTAACTCTCATTGATCTAAACATCGAAGAAATTAACTTAACAGAACATGTCATGTCAGTTAATAGTCTTGAAGCTGACATGATGCTTTCCTTCCTAGAGTCTGACTCCTTGTCTTTGATACACCCAGACCTAATTGATTGGACTAATACAGATCCTACACCTATCCTTGACTTTCCCAATGAGTACATCTTGGCTTGCTATCTAAACGCTTGTAAACCCTACCCTTATTTCACCAATGTAAGGAGCGAGAACATGTCACATGAGGATATCAAGTTTCTCAGTAAAAAAATGAAAAATAAAAAGAAGAAAAGAACTGACAATGAAAACCATGTTGTGGCAATGTCAGATCCTAAAATAGTAAAAAAAAAAGATGTATCTGATGGTGAAAACCTCGCAGAGGCACTAAAGGATGAGATCCTTGATATCCTCCCCAAGCACTTTCAAGAAAGATCTTCAATTCTGATAGAACCAACACAACCAGTTAACTTGGGCACCGTTGAAGATCCTCAAATAGTTTACCTAGCACAATCTTTGTCAGAAGAGGAAAATACAATGTTCACCGAGTTCCTGAAAGAGAAGAAGATCAACTTTGCATGGTCTTACATAGATATGCCAAGACTGGATCCTGAATTAATCGTGCACCACTTGTCTATGGCTCCCAGGATCAAACCTGTGAAACAAAAACTTAGAAAGATGCATCCTCATGTTGCATTGCTAGTAAAAGCAGAGCTAGAGAAATTGTTGAAAGTTGGATTCATCCGAGTCATTCCTTACACAGGATGGATCTGCAATGTGGTCCTAGTGTCCAAATCTGATAAATCTATCAGGATATGTACATACTTCAGAGACTTAAAAAAAGCATGTCCTAAGGATGACTTCCCCCTGCCTAATATTGATATGATCATAGACCTCATAGCAGGCTACCAAATGTATTCATTAATGGATGGTTTCTCAGGCTATAATTAGATTAAAATTACCCCTGAAGATCAAGAGAAGATGACATTTATATGCGCATGGGAAAAATTTTGCTGGAACATCATGCCTTTTGGGTTAAAAAATGCCGGTGCTACATATCAAAGAGCAATGACTACTATATTCAATGATATGATGCATAAAAGGATGGAGGATTATGTGGATGATACCTTATCTAAATCTAAAGAAAGGAGCACTCATATTGATGACTTAAGAAAGATATTGGATTGTATGGAGCAATTTCAACCCAGGCTCAATCCCAAGAAGTGTGCCTTCGGGGTCCAATCAGGGAAGCTCCTAAGATTTATTGTCTTAGAAAAAGGAATTGAGGTAGACCCTGCGAAAGTCAAGGCTATATTAGAGATGGCTCCTCCATGCAACATTAGTCAAATGAGGACATTGCAAGGGAGACTTCAATCAATCAGGAGGTTCATGTCACAACTTGCTGACAGAGCACAACCCTTTACCAAATTACCACATAAAGGGGTCACCTTCAAATGGGATGAATATTGTGAAGCCAACTTCAGAGAACTTAAAGAATACCTGGCTACTCCTCCTATTCTTATGGCACCCATCCATGGAAAGCCATTACTCCTATATATTTTAGCTACAACTACATGAGTAGGAGTATTGCTTACATAAGAGGATGAAACTAAGAAAGAAAGAGCAATCTACTATATCAGTAGAACACTAGTGGCCTATTAACTCAATTAAAACATAATTGAAAAAGCATGCTTAGCAGTTGTCTTTGCATCACAAAAATTGAGACATTACATGTTGTCACATACAGTACGGCTCATTGCAAAGATAGATCCTTTGAAGTATCTCCTAAGAAAAATAGCCTTAACAGGATGTCTAGCAAAGTGGGTCCTCATTCTAGGTGAATTTGACATTGAGTATATAGACAAGAGGGCTATTAAAGGACAAGTCCTCGTAGATCAACTAGCTGATTCACCACTCCAAGTTGATGAACCTTTAAGGATTGAATTCCCTGATGAGACAATCATGCATCTTACTGAGTATCCATGGAAGATGTACTTTGATGGTTCCTTCACACAACAAGGCTATGGAGTAGGGGTTCTATTCATAACTAATCAAGGCTACAAAATATCGAAGTCCTACAAATTGGTGTTTCCATGCACAAATAACATTTCTGAATATGAGGCATTGGTAAATGGTCTTAAACTTGCCATGGAATGGAAGATTATAGAGTTGCATGTGTATGGTGACTCCCATCTCATTATCAATCAGGTCAATGGAGATTACCAGACAAAAGATGAGAATTTGACACCCTACAAACAACTGGTTGATGACTTAAAGAAGTACTTTGTCTTCATCACATTCCAACAAGTACCCAGAATGGAGAATAAGGTTGTAGATGCTATGGCTACATTGGCATCCATGTTACAACTGGAGGAACATCAATTTTTCTATGACTTCTTGGTGGAAGAATTATCCTATCCTACCTTTGATACCCCTGAATACCAAGTAATCTGTGCTTTGAACACCCCAAACCAATCTCGGTATGCTAAAATTATTTCTTACCTAACTGACCAAACTATTCACAATAATCTATCAAGAAATGAAAAAAGAGCCTTGATTAGGGAATCACCGAATTATGTTCTCATCACTAATAATTTATATCGATGAGGTCTCGATGGTATGCTTCTTAGATGTTTAGAACTTAAAGAGTCAAATCGCGTGTTAAAAGAAGTCCACAAAGGTGTGTGTGGATCACATTCAAACAACTTTTCACTAGTAAATAAACTACTCAGAGTAGGCTATTACTGGCCTGCAACAAAAAAAAGATGATAAAAAATATGTCATAAATGCCAAACACATGGAAACCTCATCCATGCTCCTGCCAGAGAACTTATACCTTTTATCACACATTGGCCATTTCAGCAACGAGCCTTTGACTTGGTTGGACAAATATATCCTAATTCTTTGAATGGACACAAGTTCATCATTATGGCCACTGAGTATTTTACAAATTGGGTCGAGGTCATGTTGTTAATCAAAGCCACTAGAAAATAGGTGGCTATGTTCATATTGAACTACATTATCTATAGGTATGGGATACCCTCTTCAATTATAACAGACAATGGGGGCCAATTTAAAATCCAAGATATTGATGACCTCTGTGAACAGTTCCACATCACTCAACACTGCTCCTCAATCTATTACCCTCAAGGTTATGGATAGGATGAGGCATATAATAACAATATTCTCAAGATCCTACATAGAACTTTGAGTAAGTCTGACAGAGACTGTCATTTACAACTCAATCCAGCAATTTGGGCCTACAGAACAAGCATCAGAACACCAACTGGAACCACGCCATTTTCCCTAGTCTATGGTGCTAAGGCAGTACTACCTATTGAGTTTGAAATCCCATCTTTGTAGATATCTTTACAAGGTCTTCTTACTGATGAGTAATATCGCATTGATCGGGTGAATTTTTTAGACCTACTTGATGAGTGCAGGCAACAGGCATTCGATTACCTAAAAGTGTACCAAGCAAAAATGTCCAAAGGGTACAATAAAAAGGTCAAACCATGACAGTTTCAAGTGGGGGATCTCATCCTAAAAGAGAATCCTAAGAACTAGCCTAACCAGGAACATAAAGGAAAGTTTGAACCTAACTGGTTGGGACCTTATGTTATCACTGCTACTTTTGGGAATGGAGCCTATCAACTAGCTACACCTGAGGGAGACGTTCTTCTAGATCCTATCAATACTCTACATTTGAAGCGATTCTATGCTTGATGTTTGGCTAGCAGAGCTTGTATAGTGAAATATTTCTCAAAAAAATACCAAAAACATTTAGAAAATTGATCCTGACGAAATCCAAAAACAGTAAAAAAAGTCCTGAAGAAAGGTATCCTTGGTGAAACCTGGAAAACAGGCACCTTGATACTACAAAAACATTCAAAAAAGAAAAAATTGAAAAAGAGAAAAGTGCCTTGATGAAAACCTTGTAAAGCAAGCATCCTGATAGCAAAAAGAATGAGAAAGTTTTGTCAAGTGGTGAAAACCTGGAAATTAGGTGTCACTTGTATTCTGTGCTCTATCTATCAATATGTTGCTGCTACTAGGCCTTCATGATTTCACCTGTGCTAAATGTTGACTTTGTTTCCTTACACATATCTTATCCTTGCTTCAGATTTGTCTACATTTATGTCCTAGGATAAAGCCATTTCGCACTAGGGGCATCTTTGCCAGCATGTTAGGTTGCGTCTGCTAGGTCATCCTAGGATGGTTTGTCTTGTAAACATGATGCTTCTCAATGCTTTCACCAAACTATCACTTTCATGAAACAAGGATGGCACAAACATTGCACTAACCCAAACGGTGTTCCTAAGACCTACATTGGATTGCGAACAACAAAAAAATTGTACACAGACATGGGAGTCATATTGCTTGGATTACAAATTTTTGAAACTCTACTACACTTGAAAAATGAATCAATAGTATTTATCAATACTACCTAAACACAGTTTGATCTTGGTTTGATTATGACTCTTTTATGTACCCATGATGTTTTAACTTGGGGCATCTAAGCAGTTATGAGTTTTCTTTGTTTGATTCACAATTAATAATTGTAATGTCTTCCGAGTTACTCAATGACGTCTGTGCAAAGACAAAGAGTCAAAAGGATGGGGGCATAATATTTTCTTGGTTTTTGCATATGGTGATTATTCCAAATAATCCTATACATTTCACCTAACTTGGATGTTTATGGTAAGAGTTGCCACCATGAGTGGATAGCCGCATATATAACAATCTTTGTTATGTGTAAACTACGGTGAGGTTCAAACAATTTCCTTGTCTGTTTTCTAACTCAGATTCTCACTAAGGTATATGAAGCATAATGTACCTTACACAGATTCTGATATAGTAAAAGGAAGGTGACTATTTTGTTATCCTGGCTTCTATGCCTTGATGCCTAAGTCTATTTTTGACATTTCATCCAATCAAAATAGTATTCATAATTTCATAATATTAGTGGGTATTAGGAATGGTTGTACTATCAGGTGGTATCTGTTCTGAACAACACCCAATGATGATAAAAATGTTACAATATTTGCAAATTAGTGACAATCCTAGGAGTTTGCATGTAGATGCATTTAGAGATTGCACGATTCATCTTAAAAGAACAACATTAAAAGGACTTGTGCTCAAAATGATTTCTAAATTCATTCAAAATCCAAGTTAATTACATAATCTATATTATTGATATCAATAATTCCTAAAATCTTTTATCCATCGGGAACAAAATTGAACTCACATTTTAACATGATTAACTTGGTAAAATTGTATTTTCTCTAAATACACCTTCATTCCTTCACTTCTTCTAATCCATTCTTTCTCAACCTCACCGCTCCATGCAAGTGATACGTTCTTTCAATAGAGGGATTTTATTCTTTTTTCCTTTGATTTTATTCCCGAGGGGGCATGATCACACTATCATAAATCAAATTCTTGCTCGAAACAACATGAAAAAACAACTTTGTTATCAAACAACTAGGGGCATGAAAATTTCCTTGACTAAATCAAAATTTTTGGATAGAAATCTTTGGTTCTCATAACTTGGATATCTTGTGTTCCCTCATTTTAAAAAAAGATTCTTACTAAGCTCATGGCAGCTTCATACTGACTTTTGGATGACAACCAAGTTCAGAATCAGTATTATCAATCTTTGGATGACAACCAAGTTCAGAATTGGTATCTTTAAAATATTTTATTAACCTTTGGACGACAACCAAGTTCAAAGTCAATTCTACCAGTTTAGTTCAATTCAAGTGCGAGACTGATCTCATATGGCATTTCGTTTGATGGTAAGCAAAATTCTCAATCTTTATGAAGTCAACATCAAAAACTTTCTTTGAATCAATGTGTTGCTCGCACATCAATTCAAAGAGGGGAAAATGTAACCACCTAGATTTGGTCTGCTCTGACTATAGACCCTTTTTACCCTAAATGTGATCATACCCCCAATTATGTCCAGACAACTCTTCAATCAGCTGGCATAATTCATTCAAATCAAGTTTAATCTCCTAAGTGATTTAATCACTAAAATTTTATTAATCATCTTAGCCAATCAAAACCAATCAATCTTAAATCATTCAAATAAATACATGGCTAAGGTAATTAATTTAAGAGGAACTAAATAAATCTCTATTATATCTAATCACTTGCAAACCCTATCTTCTAGCTTAAATTAATGTAATTAATTGGCTATAGTCCTAATTAATTATCTAAAGCAATAAAAAGCTTAAATAATTAAATTCCCTATTTTTGGATGAATATATTAATTATAATTCATTTCATTAATATTCCCCTCAACCCCTAATCTAACCTATCTCAACCACTTTAACCCTGGGTTCAAACCCATCCCAACCTATTCTCACCATGCTAAATCTAATCCTAATCTTAATCCTATCCTAACCCACTTCCTAACGATGTCACATTCCTAAATTTGTGATTAGGAACTCAACCCACTTGATCAAGTCATCTTTCTCAAGCTTGACTCCCTCTAAGTCCACCTTCTCATGCTTGGACTTGCACCCCTCACCATGCCTCTTAATTGCTCTCATTAATGCATTATTAATGGAGATTCCTCAAGCCCATGCTTCGTCAATGCCTTTGGCATTAATGCCTCTTACACCTCATTATTGGGTTTTACATCTTCATTAATGACCTTTTTCCCCCCTCTCTCTCCTCATTTCTTCTATAAATAGAATGAATTTTTGAGCTCAAATGGCCCTTAATTTTAGATTTAAAATGTATTGTTATGCTGTTCGGATTTACATAGATTCATGTTACATTATAGTTTCCATGTTTATGCATTGTTATAATCTTGATTTCTAGAACTAGAATGCATGTTATTATGATATCTTTCTTAGTTTTAATAGAATCTTTCATGCTAGGTTGTATATGTCACTGAAAAAGGCATAATCTGAGGGCTATTATGTTGTTTTTCACACTCCTCCTAGTTAGAAATCAATAGATCGATTTTAGTGGATTTCCATGCTTTACTAACCTTATTTTCACTAACGTAATGATCTATTGAAGTGTTGTGTTGCAGGTAACAGGTGCACTATTTCACACACACACACACACACACACACACACACTAGTACTTGCCTATCTTAGGAAGGAGAGGCTACCCAAGGGTCAACCAACTAAACTACTCATGAAGAAGATAGGGTCACTGAAGATTTTGCATAAGTATGGCAAGAATGCCTATGAGGTGGAATTGCTTCTTGATTTGGGGATTTCACCCATTTTCAATGTTTGTGACCTGTATCCCTATAAGGGGCCATCTCTAGACATAGGTCAGTCTACTCTTGAAGATTTGGGGGATGATGAATGGATGAAAGAGTTGCCTACCCCAATGCCAGTGAAGTTGGAAAGTGTACTGGATTCTAAAGTGATCAAGAATACAAGGAAGGTAACTACAAGGAGTACCTCAGCAAGTGGCAGGGACTACCTGAATTGAGGCCACTTGGATGACAGAGGCAGATATTCTGAAATATGGGGTCACCATTGAAGACCTCCTAACTCAAGGGACTTGAAATATTTATCCCAGGGGAGTATGGTGTAGGGTACCTCCCTATTTGATGTTTTGGTATTGTTTAGGGTTGTCTTATATGTTTGTGTGTGGATTGGAATAAGGTCCAATGGGTTGGATGCAATGAAAGTTAACTTCATGTTTGTAAGAGCCATAGTGCTCATTAGGTGTTTTAGGGTCATTTTGGCTTTAAATAGTGAAAAGTTGTTATTTTAGTGTAATGTGGGTTGGAAGTGTGTTTTCGGACCCTACATATCCTATCTAGGGTTATAGAAGTCAAACTCACCCATCGAGTTGATAAAAAGAGTCAAAATGCTCAAAGTGCAAAAAGTTGCTAGCAACTTCGAAAGTTGCTCGAGCAACTTTTGCAAGAAATTGCAAAATGTAGTTAGATCAATTGTAACTACCCCATGCTCAATATATGAGCATAGATTTGATGATTTGGGATGGTTAATGAAATTTTGGATTGCAACATTTGTTTTTGAGACCTCTGTACGGATGACTGTAACTGCATTCTTGTAATTTGCATTGTTTCCTTGCTACTGTATGACTATGTACGGATTGGAAGCGAAGATCAGACCCCATGGGGGTGTAGTGTTTTCAAATAGCTTTCATATTCAATAGATAGTTTTCTTTCAAGTTCTTTTAGTGTAAAGTTAGAGGATTTTGTAGGTCATTAGTCTGTAAGTGACAGTATAGTGTTGTTTAGTTAGAATTGGCTCTAACCTAAGAACCCATCGGTGGAATTGATAGAAACCATGGGGGAAGTAGGGTTAGTGTCTATAGATAGGATTTTTTATTTCATTCTTGCAGTTTCAATGGATTTCCTAGGCCAAATAGGAAGCCCTATGGCTGACTGGTGAATCCAGGTTAGCCAGGACAGGGTGAAGAAAGGATTGGTTCGAGCACCCATGATCTTTGGGAAAAGACTTAGTGGAATTTTCAGATGCCCTAGATAGTCTGCTAAAAGGATTAAAATGTGGAAGGAGATGAATCAAAGTTTGGAGACCAATTTGATAATTGTTTATGCTGACTAGTCCAGAGGCCTAAATAATAGGCTAAAAACTAGGGCCTGCAAGAAACTAGGGTTGTGGGTGCATCCAGAAGTCAGGACTTTGGATTATGATAGTGTTTTTTGATACCTTGAATATTTTCAAGTTATTTTGTGGAGTCATTTGGATATTTTGGGAGCATTATCTTAAAAAAGGTGAAATTAGACCTACTAGGAATTGGGCAATTAGGCCTCCTAGTGAAATTAAGACCAATTCGATTGGAAATGAGTCTAGAAGTGTGGGAATGGGTTCAGAATGACCTTTGATGGGCCAAGAAGATAGAAAAGAGCCTAAGTGAATGTATGGGAAGATCCTAAGCAGGGGTTTGGGATTCTAGGAGGAAATCTAGTGAAGGAGATTAGGAATTTGAATAACTAGTTAGACTAGTTAAGCCTAGAAACTTTGGAATCTTCCAAACATAAACTATACCTTGGAGGAGAAGTTGATAGTGAGGGTCTTGGAGATCCTAATTTAAGAGGAATCCAAAAAGAATTAACCATTGGATGGTTAGGGTAGAGAAAGAAGCAAATTTAGGAAGGAAAACACTAGAATACCTAACCCTCTACATCAATATTTCACTAAACGTCCTACAAAAATGTGTTAGGATGTTAGAACAAAGAGAAAAAAGAAAAACACAAGAATTTTAGGGGTTAGAAAGCCAAAATTAGATCACATAAACCAATAAAAATGTTCTTAGTTTCTGAAATGACAAAGTATAGAGGACAACTCTGGCTTTAAAGATCGTACAACAATCTTCATATCCCCATACGACAAAACATGTTAAAATAATAGCCCGTACAACAATTCTAAGAATAAAATATGACAACTCAGACCAAATCCATACTCGTATGACAATACATATGTTATGAAACAAAAAACTATAGTTTAGTGATTTGTCGTACGAGTAGACATGAAACATAATACGACAATGAACACAATTTTTTCAAAATGTCAAAAATATTGAAAATTGGGACAAAAAACTAGTTTCATGCCCCACGATGGGCCCTAAAAATATGTATGGTAGATGTGGTCTTCAACATGAAACACCAAACACTCAATAAATCATTAATTCAAGGGGTAGAATCATCAAATTAAATTCAAATCATTGTGCAAATTACCCTCAAGAGTGACATATTGCTTCCTAGTTGAAGCAAGTTTGATTCTTGGAGGATGCTCATGAGATTGGCATTTAGAATCAGTGACTAGCCGATTGTAAAAAGGAAGATTCAAATCATGGGAAAGATGCATGAACTTGCATACTTTCCCTCAAAACCATGGAAATAAAATGCATGGAAACTAACTAAGCTAAATGCACATTAAACATGAAGCAAACTAAGCATCAATGCAACTATAAACTAACAAGAATGAAGCTAGAAATAACAACAGAAATAAGATGCATCAACTACATTATAATGAAATTGGAGGCTAAAACATGATAAAAACCTAAAACCTAAATAGAATTATAACCTTGTTTCTTCAAATTTCCTCCTCTTGAGAAAGAGGAGCTATCCTTTTTAGAGAAAATTCTTTGAAATGGACAACCAAGATTGATCCACGAAGAGTGGTTGAGATTCATCCCAATTCAATCCATGTGAGCTTGATCTGGGTGAAAGGTCATTGATTGGTCAAGTTTGTTCTTGTTTGGAGTAGAATGGGACAAATTTGGAAATCATCCCTTTTAATTGCTTTTTATTCAAATTTTAAGTGCTCACACATGTGTGAGGATGTATGAGTGGGTTCATTTAATTAAAATTCTTTAGGAATTTTAATTAAACTCAACAGTTTAAGCAATTAAGTGATTTGAGCTTTGATTAATAATTTGATTCAACAAGTTGTGTTTAATTATGAAAGAAAGTTTGATTAAATGCTCCATAATTAGGGTCTAGCAATAAATGCCTTTGATTTAGGATTTTGTAAGGCTACTTAATTAAATTAGGGGCTATAGGTTTACTAGACTAATTTTAGTTGGTTACAACTGTTGAATGGTTCCAAAAGAGAGGATTTGAAGGACCATTAAAATGTGTACTTTGTGAAACTATGAAGAATCAACTGATCACTTGCTAGTAGAATGCCCCTTCTCTTCATCATGTTGATAATGGCTAATAGGAAAATTGGATTGGTCTTCAACACTACCAAATAATCTTAAAGATACTCTAAAAGGATGGCCCAAGTTGGGATTCATTTGTCTATACAAATGTCTATGGAAGATATCCCCTCCATACTATCCTGGGAAATCTAGAAGGAAAGAAACTGATGCATTTTCCAAGATAAAAAAATGGATCTAGACAAATTGTTGAACAAAATTGAAGCATCTATTATAGAGGCCATGAATAATAGGCTGAAAAATGGTAATTTCAGTGAAGTAAGGTTTACTATATGGGATAGTAAAATAAGAATTAAGTGGTTGGGCTTGATCATCCCACCATAATACTATGATAATACTAAGGACAAGGAGAAAAGGATAGCACAATGTCAATGGTCCAAACCAGAACAGGGTTGGTATAAACTCAATTTTGATGAAGCATCAAGGGGTAACCCAAGGGTAGCTAGCATTGGGGGTGTCATTGATAAATTTGATGGGGGTGTTTGTGCCAAATTTGCTAAACCTCATGCATTGGACACTAACAATATGGCAGAAATTAGTGCCCTTGTGGAAGTTTTATTGTTATGTCATAAACTTTAGCTCAAAAAGGTGGCCTTTGAAGGGGACTTTGTACTAGTCATAAATGCTTTAAGAATTGGCAATACACAAAATTAGAAATTGCATTCAAAATTGGGAAGGGTAGTTGAGATTCTAAAGTATTTTGAAGAAGTAACCATTAACCATATCTATCTGGAAGGTAACAAAGAAACATATGGACTGGAAAATTAGGGGGCTGATGGGACACAGTTAGAAAATATCTATTTACCCTAAAAATCAGTTTTAGACCTCTTGGAAAACTTCTACTTCTAATTCTAAGGCCACAACGCATTTCCTAAATTTGACCTATAGTCTAGTCAGATTTAGGAAATATAAGACATACTATTACTTAAAGAATATATTGATGCTCATTAGAAAATAAACATTGGCTTGTACTACAGGATTATATGGGACCTATACTTATACTTAGGTATATATATATATACATATATATATATATATATACTTGAAACATATTCTTGAGAACCCTCTATTTAGGTTTGGAGATATTATTATAGTCTCTGATACCTCTTTATGCACACATGGAATTATAATCTATATATTTTCCAGTCCTTTTATATGGTTGATATATCATCTTGTCGCGGGTATAGGTGAAGTTTAAATCCTTAGGTTACTGCTTATTAGTATATTCAAACTTATCCACTTATTAAAGTGCATTCTATTATAAACATGGGTTAACACTACAATATATATATATATA
>MU223155.1:1018386-1035011 GCA_018584345.1 Thuja plicata
TTACTTTTCTACTACCTGGACAATGTAGTTAAACTTCCTATGGATCATTCACTTTAGTTTATGATTATATAACATAATCATCCCTAGTTAAGGATTTTAGTAAATGACCCTACACACATCTAGAACCATCTGGCTTCATTCGGAAAGCCTACCATAATTATGATATCATAAAATGGGGATTTCATGAGATTATGAGGTGAAGGTTGATTATTAGTATGAGAATAGAGCTAATGGAAATTTTGGATTAGTTACCTTCACAGTCAACAATGGAGACCAATGTAGGAATATTTCACATCAATGAAAATAGGCTAGCGACTTTCATAGGGTGCATCAACCCAAAAAGGTGGAATCGTATCTTTAAACCTTTGGACGACATGTAGAGACAAACCGTGGAGAAGGTAATGGGGGAAAAATACTTTGATTATGAATTCACAGTAAGGGTTAATGGTGACATAGTAGGATCTTTTTTGTCACTAATGGTAATGGAAATAATTCACAAACATGAAATTATAACATTATGCAAATGTATTTTCATTAGACAAATCCTAGGAGGTTTGGAGAATGCAGTGTTTAGTATCAATGAAAGGCTCAAAATCCCTTATTTGGAGGACTATATGAGGACTGAATTGAATCATATGGATGCCCTAGAGAATGTCTCTATAAGGCCGATTTTGGTTTTTAAGAACTATTTATTTATTAATTATAGAAAAATTACATCAGTCCTAGTTCAAGAGAGAATACCAACAAGAAATATCTAGGAAGAAAACTTCAATTGTAGCTCAAATAAAAACTAGAAACTAACCATCAAAACAACACATTGCCAAACCTAGGTACATAAACTAGTCAGAAGTCCACCTATCCAAAGGTATGAATCCCAACCAAAACATTACAGACCCAATAGTGATATGATATATCACCCTTTCCAACCCCAAAAATGGAAGGCCAATTTGCATACATTAGGATAAAAAACTATATCAACAACAATATCAAAAAAGTGTCATGCTGATAATATGGTCTATACATATGACTAATGTTTCCAAGAAGAAGAGGAAGACACCACATCAAGGATATCAATCGAAGAAGAAGCCTCATGAAAATAAAAAAGGCTCATCCAAAGGGATCAAGGTGGGTGTATCATATGAGAAATATGACTGCTGATCATCAAAAACAATAGGGATACAAGCATCTTGAGAGGAATCAACAACTCTCAAAGGTGGGATTGGAAGGATTTCATCACCAACACACTACTGATTATAAACCAAGATAGTGCGAATAGCAAGAACACTGTCTAGAACCAGTGAAGTCACATTGGAATCCACAATATGCATGAGCCTACCAAATTCTTCAATGACATCTTTTATGCCCCCATCCTACACAACATTTTTACAACAACAAAAATATCTCAAAAACACTTGCTAGTCATGTAAGTATGAAAATCTATAATCCCAACAATAGCGAACTAACCATTATCTAATTTGTGGGACTATAATAGAAATTTTAACACATCTTCATCATATATCTCTAGATTTAACAACTTAATAGCCATATTAAATACAAAGTTTGCATCTAAAATCATTTCCATCAAAATGGTAAGAATCCAAGAAGCAATTTTAGTAAGCAGGGTAGAAGAATGGTAAGAGAGCCAAGCCCCCAACCATTGCACATGGCTATTCTAAATGAGCACAAGATAAGTTAAATACTAATGAAATGGTTTTAGAACTCTATTCATCTTCCCCACGAAGCTACATTAATTTTATGTTAAACTATTATTATTTTAAACATGATCGGGTAAACTTTTTAACGTGACAGATGATGTTGGCGTGACACATCCTCTAGTACCATGTGGGCTTGAGGAGATTAGACTTGTGACCTCGTGCTTTACCACTAGAAGCTCTCGCTAACCGAACTAGGTCCCCAATGATTTTATGTTATTTTATTATTGATATATATATTATTTTTATTGTTATGTATTATTTGATACACACAGTAAATATGTAGATGAAATATATATTTTATATTTAATATACAATACATACATTATATATTTATTATAATATTTGATATTAAAATAATATTATTTATTATACTATATATTTTATAATTAATAGATAATCTAATATTAAAATAAAATTAAAAAAATTAATTATATTTAATTCTAATATAATATTTTAAGATTATATTAACCGAGCATAAAGGATCTAACATAAGCAAAAGGTAGTTGCTATATTTATAGATCAAAGTTTTAATGTTGCTTATTAGGATTTGTAACAGATAAAATCTCTTAACCAAGTGGCTTTAACAGTCCTATCTGTATATCCTAGATGTAGGTGACATTCTAAAAGAGTGTTTAAATTCCTCTAGCAAGGCCACTCCTAAAAGGATGAAGATCTTAACCGATCTGAGGGAAATCCCTTAACAGGATCACATTTAGCAAATGTGTTTATAATTTTTAACAGGATAAGTTCTTAACCGAGTGTACTTCAGAAAAGGTAGATTTTTATTGTGGGTCACAATTCCCACAAAGGTTTTTCCCAAATTGGGTTTCCTCGTTAAATCTGGTGTCAACTAAGTTAAATATGTGTTTCCTCGTTAAATCTGGTGTCAACTTTTGGTATGGAAGATTCCAAGCCTGTTGGAACATCGATGAGCACAAGATGTAAATTATCTAAAGAAGATGAGACACGAGAGGTGGATAATACTCTTTACCGATCCATGATTGGTAAATTGTAGTATGTTGTTCACATCAGACCTGATATAGTACACGTTGTTGGGATTGTTGCAATATTTTCTTCTAATCTAAAGGAAACACATGTCTGTAGTTAAGATAATTTTTAGATATCTGAAAGGAACTGAAGATTTTGGTTTATTGAACAAAAAAGGAGGTACTTGTGATCTAAAAGTCTACACTGATGCAGATTGAGCTGGAAACGTTGATGACAAAAAAAGTACTAGTGGAGACACATTCTTTCTAGGTGAAATATTGGTCACATGGCTAAGCAAGAAGCAGAGTTGCATTTCACAGTCTACTGTCGAGGCAAAATATGTTGTTGCTCCCATGAATTATGCAAATATTATTTGGATCAAACAACTATTTTAAGGTATGCAAGTGATTATTTTAGATCCTATAACTATTTTTTGTGATAGCACTTGATATCAAAGAACCCGGTTATGCATTCAAAGACCAAGCACATTTCTATCAAGTATCACCACTTGAGAGAACAAGTTCAAGAGAAGAATGTGGTATTGGAATATTTGAATTCAAAGGAACAATTGGCTGATATCTTTACAAAGCCACTACCGAAGGATGATTTTGAGTATCTCAGAGGTAAATTGGGGGTTCTTCCCCTGTCCAATATTTACTAAGAAGCATGAGGCATGTTGCATCAATCTTGTAATTTATTAGAATATCTATTATTGAATTGATGTTAGTGTGACAAACTTTAGGTGATTCCTAAAGTTGTGAAGAAATTTATGTATGTAATGAGTGTATCATCTTAAAATGGAAGCACTTCCATGTTAAGAGCATTTAGCCCTCCTTAGGGGACGTTTTTGACCTCCATCATATCATCCTCCCATTTCTGCATCATCTCATGCTTCTGTGCTTGTTCAGGACCCTGAATGGGCCTCTCTGAGCACCTCCTACCCCACCTGGCATATTTTCCAAGGGTTCTGACCCACTGGGTCAGGGTTGACCTTGACCCTGACCAGGGTCCCCCTTTCAAATCTAAAATCTTGTCGGCTACCGGGGATCATAAAAAATTTAGTTTTCCCGCTTCCGGGTCAGTTGTTTCAGGTTTCGAAGTGTTGATTCCTAAATTATATTTAATATAGGTCCTTTTCTAGGGGTATGGGTCTAATTCAAATTTAATTATCCTATGTTGGCCTCCTTAGAAGATTGTGCCCTGATTTCATATAAAAGGAAGTCTCTCTCTCTCATTTTCTCTAACCATCATCAAGCGAATGAAGTCTTCTAAGTGCAAAAAGCTCTAATCAAGATTTTTTCAAGAAGCAAAAGGTTCAAGCATCCATTGCCAAGATTTCAAGGTGTTCAAGTCTTCCTCTTAAGCATTCAAGTTCTCCATTGAAGATCAAGGATTCAAGCTTTCAAGACTTTGAAGGGATTAGGTGCAAACATTCAAGATTCATCATTCAAACCCTAGATCTAGCCATCATGGTGGTGTGATCTTCCTTCAAGATCCTTTGTGCAATCCTCAAGACTATTTCATCATCTCTTCAAAGTGGATTTCAAGCATACAATCATGGAGGTTTATGGTTCCTAAATTCCATTGCTTTCATACTTACATACTTGCATACATTTGAATTTCAATTACATATCTATTGAATATCATAGCTTCATTGTTAGATTCAATTCTACTACTTGCTAGCATTCTATACTTTATTTATTTCAAGTTTAATTCCTAAATCAGGGTTTGACTAAGGCAAACCCCTCCCCCGCAACAAACAATCCCCTTTTTCTTGCAGGTACAGGTACAAAACAACATATTTGAGACCAGATCTGGATACCCTTTTTGGCTTTCTTTCGGACGGCACGAACAAATTTTCTCTCGGACCTGTGTATGTCAGGGTCGACATTATTGGGTCAGGGTTGACATTTGTGGGTCAAGGTCGACCTTTTTCATAAGACAACATCAGAATGGAAAAATATTTCTGGGTTTTGTTCGTCTCTTCGTTTCGGTTCGGGATCAACTGTCAGTTTTTCCAGAAATAGTCTACAGACCTCAAAGAACAACATTCTTTGATCTGCAATATTTCAAGGTTAGTGCATTTCTCCCATTCCTTTAATTACTGTCATATATCATTTCTATATATATAATTAAAATAATTTCAGGTATCTCTCTTGTTATTCTCCTTCCCAAATAGTTGATTCATTCATGCATTAGCCCTTCCTTGGGGTTGATCAACTTGGATCTCCCATTTGTGCATTTGGGAATAAAAGAGAAACATCTTATCTTCTTTCTAATCACAATTGCAATATACAATCAATACAATTCAATTAAATATAAAGTAAAGTTAAGGAAATCAATATACTCTAAGCAAATCAAACCTCCATACATTACACGATTTCCCCCTTTACATTTTGGTGAACCCGCGATAGACAACTCCTTCTCTTTGGTGTTAGATTTACATCTTAGATTACAATTTGCATCTATAAATACAAAAACACACTTCTTGCATTTTCATCATGAAATTCTTTTGGTGTATGGCTATTTTTCTCATTATCCTTATTTTAGCATCTCTTTATAGTACCTATGATGTCTATGAGAGTGTCATCCATTTTATCATGTTTTTCCATCTTAATATTTCTCTTGCTTATGCTATTTTAAGATTGACCAATACTAGTCTCCCTACTTTCAAAACTTTAATTAAGGATTTGTGTAGTGAACTTATTGTTCTTTTAGATTATGTGAATAATTTGGTAGATGATACTCCATTACCTAATCTTCCTAATCCTAATCTTAACCTTTCTAATCCAATCATTTCTAATAATCCTACTCCTATTCTTCCATCTTCCATCCCTAGTTCTTCTCATACTTTTGTTAAGGCTCAAACTATGGTACAAGATGAGGATGTGCAAGAATTTCTAGATTTACCTTCTCCTTCTTATCCTATCCATCGTGATAATAAAGGGAAATCCAAAGAAATTTCTCCTAAAACCATTGTTCCACCTTACACAACATTCTCTCATGAGCATCATAATCAATCATCTCCCATAGAAGCTATGCAAGATAGGTATACTACTAGATACACTATGGTAGATAAACAAGGTTATAAGGGTTTAGGGCTCGGTGTTAATGAACATGGCATTAAAAACCTGATCAATGTATCTCCTAAACATGATATGCATGGTATAGGTTATTCATCTTCTCAATTTCATGTGGTTGATATTAACTATCATCCTCCTCTTGATATTCTCCTTCCAACACCTACCTTAGATCATCCTGATACTCTTCAAGATGTAGCTAAGAAAGTGTATGTCCAATTAATGAATTCAAAGAAAGAAAACTTTAAACCTATTCCGAGAAATGCTTTACATAAGTACAAATGTCCTTTCCATAATAGTAATAAACATTTACTTGCTGATTGTGTGCATTTCAAATTGTATGTTAGAGATAGAGCTTCTCATGGAATTATATCTTATTCCCGGGCGGTATTACAATTTCTTCATAATTTTGACATAGGGCATTCCCCTCATTCTTCTACAGTTAGACTATGTTTCTACTCTTGTCTCTTAAACTGGGGGGCAAGAGGTATTCTATTACAGTCTTATAGGACCCATTATCCTCTTAGCATGAATTTCGTTTTGAGTATAATTGGTTATTCTTTCTGCATTCTATCCTTATAACTTCCTACACTCATGATATTCTTTCTAGGACATCTATTTTGTAGGGATATCTCTTATTTTTATAACTTTGTTGACATAATTTGATATATCCCATCATCTCTGGTGGGCAAGGTATTTCCTCCTTCTACCTCTATCTAAGGATCTACTTTCCTTAGCTTAGTGACATTTGTTTATATTGCAAATGTTATTTTCCTTATAAAGATCTATGTTTTGACCATTGATACCCCCTTATTTGAGAGGTGATTGTCCTAGGTCATTACCTCTTCTTTACTTTGCAAATTATGCTCTTTATAAACTCTTGCCCTTGCTTTTTGGTTAGATTTTGTTATCCTTCATTCCAAGATTCCTCATCCTCTTCATTGCAAGGAGCTTGATGGTTGAATCTTGGGTCCCTCTTGCTTTTCAAAGATGACATTTCATCCTAAGCATTCCTCTCTGGTAGGGCTCTTGTTGATAAGATCTCTTCCTCTTTGAGGATCCTTTTTTCATAAGTGACATATACATTTCATGATTATCTATGTTCTTAGATGTAAGGGTCAATACTCTACACTTAGAATATGGTGTACATTGTTGTAAAGTGGGATATATCCTTACCTTGTGAAGTAGGTATCCTCTTCCTCTTCCTTATCCTGCCTAGTAGGTAGCCATGATAAGGAGGGGGGCATATATAGGGTCTCCCTTGTACTATAATTTACATTTATTTACATTTTACAGTATGCTAAATCCTTGGAAGGTAATGCACACAAGTTGCTAAATCCTGAAGAGACATGCATTTTTACTTTTATGTTTGCTAAATCCTTGGAAGGTAACACACACAAGTTGCTAAATCCTGAAGAGATACACACCCTTTTTATTTTTACAATATTCTAAATCATCGAAAGGTAAAGCACATAAGTTGCTAAATCCTGAATGGACACGCATTTTACATTCCATAGTGATACAAGAATGTTGATCTATGGATATTTTCAAAAATCGTCAGAAGATGCATTTACAATTACAAGCACAGTTTATGGGTGAACCTATTGGGCTCTCCCTCCATGGTGATTCATAGTAAGGTGGGCATCTTACTAGGTGAGGTAATCACTTTCTCTTTTCTCTCTTTCGCTTTCATGCTAGTAGGATTAGATCATGTTGCTATGTTATCTATGGTGTTGTTATTGTCTTACTTATGTAGTTATGTATGTTTTCTATGATTGATTGCTATTTATTTCCATATCTTTATGTATGTATGTTGAGTTATAATCCTTGGTTTGGGGGCTCATATCCCTGACTTAGTGATATTCTACCTTGTTGCAATCCACTAGGATCCTTTTCCTCTAACTTTACCGTGAGCACATTCGATTTCCATACTCCCGCTAAAGTGGGGGCTTAATGTATCATCTTAAAATGGAAGAACTTCCATGTTAAGAGAATTTAGCCCTCCTTAGGGGACATTTTTTACCTCCATCATATCATCCTCCCATTTTTGCATCATCTCATGCTTTTGTGCTTGTTCAGGACCCTGATTGGGCCTCTCCGGGCACCTCCTACCCCACCTAGCATATTTTCCAGGGGTTCTGGCCCCATGGGTCAAGGTTGACCTTGACCCTGACCAGGTTCCCCCTTTCAAATCTAAAATCTTGTCGTCTACCAGGGGTCATCAAAAATTTAGTTTTCCCGCTTCTGGGTTGGCTGTTTTGGGTTCTGAAGCGTTGATTCCTAAATTATATTTAATATAGGTCATTTTCTAGGGGCATGGGTCTAATTGGAATTTAATTATCCTATGTGCCTCCTTAGAATATTGTGCCCTAATTTCATATAAAAGGAAGTCTCTCTCTCTCATTTTCTCTAACCATCATCAAGCGAATGAAGTCTTCTAAGTGCACAAATCTCTAATCAAGATTTTGTCAAGAAGCAAAAGGTTCAAGCATCCATTGACAATCTTTCAAGGTGGTCAAGTCTTCCTCTCAAGCATTCAAGTTCTCCATTGAAGATCAAGGATTCAAGATTTCAAGCCTTTGAAGGGATTAGGTGCAAACATTCAAGATTCATCATTCAAACCCTAGATCTAGCCATCATGGTGGTGTGATCTTCCTTCAAGATCCTTTGTGCAATTCTCAAGACTCTTTCATCATCTCTTCAAAGTGGATTTCAAACATACAATCATGGAGGTTTATGGTTCCTAAAGTCCATTGCTTTCATACTTACATACTTGCATACTTTTGAATTTCAATTACATATCTATTGAATATCATAGCTTCATTGTTAGATTCAATTCTACTACTTGCTAGCATTATGTACTTTATTGATTTCAAGGTTAATTCCTAAATTGGGGTTTGAAAAAGGCAAACCCCTCCCCCACAAAAAACAATCCCCTTTTTCTTATAGGTACAGGTACAGAACAACATATTTGAGACTAGATCTGGATACCCTTTTCAGCTTTCTTTCAAACGGCGTGAACATATTTTCTATCGGACTTGTGCAGGTCAGGGTCGACATTATTGGGTCAGGGTTGACATTTGTGGGTCAAGGTCGACCTTTTTCATAAGATGAAATCAGAATGGAAAAATATTTCTAGGTTTTGTTCATCTCTGCGTTCCGGTTCGGGATCAATAGTCAGTTTTTCTAGAAACAATCTACAAACCTCAAAAAACAACATTCTTTGATCTACAATATTTCAAGGTTAGTGCATTTCTCCCATTCCTTCAATTACTGTCATATATCATTTCTATACATATAATTAACATAATTTAAGGTATCTCTCTTGTTATTCTCCTTCCCAAATAGTTGATTCATTTGTGCATTAGCCCTTCCTTGGGGTTGATCAACTTGGATCTCCCATTTGTGCATTTGGGAATAAAAGAGAAACATCTTATCTTCTCCCTAATCACAATTGCAATATACAATCAATACAATTCAATTAAATATAAAGTAAAGTTAAGGAAATCAATATACTCTAAGCAAATCAAACCTCCATACATTACACGATTTCCCCCTTTATAATGAGTATTTGTACATGTAAGGTATAAACCAGTGCTTAAACAAGTTTTCAGGAGTATGACTTTTTGACATTATTTTCAAAGAGGGAGAGTATCAAATGATGAAATTTATCCATAAGAGGGATATTGATGAAAGAGGGAAAACATGAATTGTTACTATTTACTCATAAGGGAGAATCAAAATGTATGCTATAGTATCAAAAGATTTATCCATGAGGGAGAACAGTGAGCAATTTGAAGATCAGAAACAAAATATCAGCTCAGAGGGAGTAATGCCAGAGATTGATAGTATTAAGAGTTGACATCATCAATTGCTATAGTACTACTATAGTGTTTCCATCAATACCAAAGAGGGAGATTGTTGATTAATTGATGGAGATGATGAAGACGAAGTGATAATGAGTATACATGTTTGTAGAAATGGTTAGATAAGTTATAATTTTTCATTGATGTCAAGCAATTGATTTACTAATTTTTATTGAGTTACAATATCATACGAAGGAGAAGTTAAATGGGTGACAAATACAGATCAGACAATGATTAAGTAATGTTGATATAGTTGTTTTCTACTATATATTTGATGTTATCAAGTTGGTACACCTGATTGGTTAAGTCAGAAATTGCAAAGAGTTAAGTTATGAATGAAAAGAGTTACTCTACTGAGCTAGACCGAGTCAGTATATGATTTTTTTGATCGGTAAATTTTACTTGTATTAATTTGTATTAGAGGTTTACACAAATAGATTACATCATATCTCTAAATCAGAGCATGCATCAAAACAACCAACCATACGGCTAAATTTTAACTAAGCTGCTACGAACACCACAAACCATCGAAACTACAGACACAATCCAAAATTGCACAAGAGTGCTTACATCTGTCCAAAACAAAGGCAACAGTATTACAAAAATTGAAAAAAAACCTACTCACTCCCTACCAAAACCACCCTAGGGCCTCTTTGTGGGAGAAGTTGGGCATTTCCACCGTACTTGACAAAGCAACACCATGACCTACCACCTTACTACGCAGTTGGTGTCAGGGCGTTGGTCATTTGGATTAATCATTCAACTCTGTCGACTTGATTGGAGTGGTCTTCTGTCATCTCTAGCCTCCAGCACCACTTTCCCCTTTCCATTCCTCCATTTTGTCCAGGAAGTCCAGAACCATCACCCAACCCCACCTTACTTCCAACAATCATACATCACAGGTGTCCCAGCATACAGAGACCCACTCCTATTTCCGCTCGCTCCACAATCCCCTCCAGGCCTTCAGACCATTTTGGCACAAGACACTTCTTTATCACGTTCAATATTTCTTCCTTCGTATTACTCACTAGCAATCCCAAAGCCATAAAAAGGGAAGAGATGTTGAGATTTGTGCAAGGATGCACATCTATGTTCAGAAAGTCATCACCTAACAAGGTGTAAATTGCCTCCCACAATTTAGCATCATCAAAGTGGAATATATTTTTGAGCCTATGGACATAAATAGTATCTCGAAAGGCCGAAAGTTGGTTTAGGGAACTCAGAGAGAATTTGGCCTCCGCGACTCTACCTTCGCCACCCACAACACTCTGTGACTCGGCTCCAAACACCCTACACATAGTGTAGCACGACCTCTCTCTCAAGACTTTCCTTACAGGAATTTTGAATGGAGTCCTTAGCCCCCAAGCCTTTATTAACCAAGGTTGTTCCTTAGGTTTTGCATCCCATCAAGCCATCAAAAAGGAAATCCCGTCGTACATCTAGTAGTCAACTTCATTTCAAATGGGATCTGCCACAATATTAGAAGTGAAAGGCATGCATAGGATGACCAATCAAACCTGCCTCTGTACATTCCCAATTCTATCCCAACATCATACACTTCACTCCCTTTACAAGGCCAATGTGCCACTTGTCACTTCCCACCGTACTCAGCCAAGCATGCCACCTCTCTGAAAAGGCAGCCTCAAAAGTGGAAAAGACACAAAACTTGACACAATCTTAGCAAACTCTCAAACTCCACCTCCAAACCCTTAATTCCTCTTAGATTTGTAGTTGTCCTCATCATGTTACATAAAATCGATCAATCTCATGCCATTCAATGTTTTGATAATCCTCAAAAGTTTGATTTTGTCCTCAATGGGTCTCCTTACACCTATGTTAGATAATTTATCTTCCATCTCATTGGCATCTCAACCAACATGGATGATCTGTACCTTTGGGATGTGCTTGAGGATGCCGCTAATACACCTAATGTATTGATTCAAATGCTACACATCAATTTCTCCCTTCTTGATTCCATGGATCACTACCATAGAGTGCCCTTCCAAGACCAATCATTGAATACCTAAATTCTTAGCAAACCAGACAGCACCAATTGCCACTTGATATTCAACAACATTATTGGTTCCATCCGCCAATCGCATAGCTCCTAAAGCCAAAATTTTTCTAGACTTATTCCTAGCCACATAGCCAGCCCTCGAGGGACCTGGATTCCCTTTGGAAGCCCCATCAAAGTTGATGGTAATCCATCTTGAAGGGGGAGGGAACCCAGTTGACTGCTTGTTTCCCACAAGAAATAGGATTAGCCCTACAAGGCCCTGAACATGCCTGAACTTGATCAAAGGCCACTCTTTTTGAATCCTTCGATCACGACTATCAAAATGAATTTTCAAGGGGTTCACCCATGCTACAACATTTGTAACTAAATCTGAAATTTATTTTTCCAATCTCAAAATAAACCTCCTAGAATCCTCCTCCTTTCCATAAAAAATTATTCTATTTCGTTCTTTCCATATAACCCACAATGTTGTTGACGACAATACATTCCAAATCAAAGCAAAGGTAACTTTGGTTGTGGGCGTTGCCATGATTCCAACCAGTCCCTGAGCTTTTCGGGCACTGGAACCTGCCATCCTAGCTTCTTCAGAACAAAATTCCAAGCCGTCTGTGAAAACTCAAAAATCAAGAACACGTGATCCAATGTTTCATTTTCCTGGGCACAAAGAAAACATCTGAAAGGCCTTGCAAAACCAAGTCTCATTAACCTGTCCCCTGTCAGAAGTTTCTGATTCCTAGCCAGCCATGAGAAAATCCCCACTTTGGGCAAGCGGTGTTTATTCCAGCAGACTTTCTTCTCCTAGTCCATTTGTTCAAATTTTGCCTCAAGAATTGTGTACTCAACCTTCACTGAGTATTTTACAGTTTTGAATCCACACCATTGCAATTCATCTTCCTCTCCAGCATAAAGGATCTCGCGACCTACTAAAATATTCTTTAGACACCCGCATCCATTAGAACTAGGCCCAGAGCATTGAAAACCTTCCATTTAACAAGGTGTCCATCCTCAATAGTGCCTTGATCATAAAAATCTGCAACCTTTGTGCCCCAAGCTTATGTAGTTGCATCTATGATCCTTTGTGATATATTTATGTTATTCAAAACCTCATGGCCATTCCACAACTCCCCCACAAAATTCACCTTTTTCCCACTACCCAGCTGCCATGTGAGATGATTTGTTAATAAATGTCTACAATTTAAAAGAAAATTCCACAAAGAAGATCCCTTTGGGGGGTTAGCTATTGAAAGGATCCTCTCTCTGTCCCAACAGTCTAGATATTTATCTTGTAACACTTTAGTCCATCTTTGATCCAGTGCACTATACATTTTCCAAATTAACTTTGCTCCCATAGCTTCGTTAATCAACTTCCAATCCCTCAACCCAACTCCCCCACAGCCTTTTGGGGCACAAGGGTTCTCCCAAGTGGTAAGAGGAATTTTGTCATGTTCCTGTGCCCCGTTCCAGAGGAACTTCCTCATTTATTGTTGAATGGTTTTGATAACTTTGATAGCGATTTTGAAGCATGTCATTGAAAAGATTGGCATAGTGGAGATCATAGTTTTGAGCATAAGCACTCTCCCTACCAAGGTTAGCCATTTTCTTTTCCACCCCTCCAATTTTTCTAAACAAGCGTCAATAAAACTTTTCCAAAGATTAGATTTGGATGCTCCATAAAATAAAGGAGTTCCAAGGAATTTACCTGCTAATTAGCCAATACGAATGCCAAAAAGCCGCACAATAGCTTGCTATGCTCCTTTTTCAGTGTTGAAGAAGAAAATCTTCAACTTGTCCCAGTTGACACATTACACAGAAGTAGCGCTATAGACAGTCAACACATTCTTCATCACCATAGATTCTTGCATGCTGGCCTGGCCAAAGAGGCAAGTGTCATCAACAAACTGAGAATGGGTTGTAGGCTCAAGCCCCCTGACAATCTCAATACCTCTCCAAGTCCTTGACTCCCTTTTTATTGTTATAGAGTGCTCAAAACTTCCACCATCAGAATGAAGAGGAAGGGAGAAATAGGATCCCCTTGCCTCAAACCTCGGGAGGTGGAAAAAAAACCTTGTGGACTCTCGTTTACCAGAATTGAGGCTTTGTACAAGGAGATCATACTGGTAATCCAAGTAACCCAATCTTCTAAGAAGCCAAATTTTAATAAAAATTTAATTAGAAATCCTCTGTCCACTCTGTCGTATGATTTTTTGATATCCAACTTCAACATCATCCACCGTTGTTTGAAATTTTTTCCAAATGAATTGCCTCATGAGAAAAAATTATCCCATCCACTATATTCCTATTTGGCGTAAAGTCGCTCTGTTACGGGGAAATAACCTTTTCTAGAACCAATTTAATCCTATTCGCTCCCACCTTTGAAATGATTTTGTAGATGGTATTACATAATGAAATTGGCCGAAATTCATCAAAGGAGCCCAGTTTCTCCTTTTTGGGAATGAGAGCCACCATCGTATTGTTTAAATCCTTCAATACCAAATGGTTTTGTCTTAACTCCTCCACTACTCGCAGAAGCTCCTCCTTTAGCGTGTCCCAAAATTTTTTGTAGATAAGGCTTGGAATCCATTAGGGCTAGGTGTCTTGTCACTTCCAAGATTAAAGACTGCATTTTTAATTCCTTGATAGTCACATGATTCATAAGCATTCCATTGTCCTCCCTTGTGATCATAGCCTGAATCACCTCCAAGAGGTCTATCTAGGTGGCATTGTTGAGAACATTTTCTTGGCTCCAAAAATTAGAAAAATAATCTACTATCGTTTGATTGATCAACTTTTCTTTTGCATTCTCTGTGCCATCCATCCTTTTGATAGACAAAATGCTATTGATACTCCTCTTAGCTTTGACTGAACTATGAATTTTTTTTTGTGTTTCGGTCACCTTCTCTAAGCCAATTTTCCCTTGAATTTTTCCTCCAGTATATTTCTTCCCTTTGCAAAATTTCATTGTATCTATCCAACATGTATTTTTCTGTCAAGAAATCTACCTCATCCATACCGTCTGCTAGTACTTTACTATTCAAAGCACTTAATTGGTCCTCTAGTCTTTTTTTTCAGCGAAGATATCCCCAAAATGTATCATGTTCCATTCTTTAAGTTTCCTTTTAATGAACTATAATTTTTAAAAAAATTAAAAGGAAAGATATCCCTCTTCCAAAGGCACATCTTGCCACCAACTTGAAATCATTTCAGAGAAACCTTGTTCTCTAAACCACATCTTTTCCATCTTAAAAGGACACCGAAATGACATGCCATCCTTCTGGATAATCAGTAACACCGAGAAATGATCTAAGCTAGAAAGCCCCAACACCTTTTCTTCAAAGACCAATGGTGTGTCATTCCAATTCCCCGTTAAGAAGAAGCGGTCCAACTTTTCTACAATGTTCAAGAAACCACATCTCCTGTTTGTCCAAGTAAAGACACCACCTTTGGCCACCACTTCCAGCAATCCATTATCTGTTAAAAAGTTCTGAAAGTCTTCCTGAGTTCTGCTACCACCTCCTCTACCCCCCCCCTTTTGTCTAAGGGGCTCGAAGTAACATTGAAATCTCCAGCCAGGATCACCATTGACTGATCCATGCCCCGTAAGACATCAGATATTTCATCCCACACGCGTCGCTTGTCATATGTACTGACTGGGCCATAAAGATTGATGAGAAAACCATAAAAATTCATAGTTAGGGAAACTTACTCTAACCACTTGCTAGGATTCCCAGACCCCGGATGAACCAATGACATCTACAAAAAAGCCGGACCATTTTTGTCTAACACCAAAAATTCTCGCCGCACTTTCCACCTCAACTTGGTTTCTTGAATGCATACTATGTCTAGATTCGTCTGATCAAGACCCCTCTTGATGAACTGTCATTTGTCAGGGGAATTGCAGCCCCTAACATTCCATGTTAAGATTTTCATTGTTGTCCAGGAGAGAAAATATCTCTCCCAGACTTGAGCTTCATTTGCCCCTTCATGTTACTCTGCATCTTTCAATAATTTTTGGATTGATTTCCTCCCTCTGGATCGTTGCCCACTTGTGTTAGCTTTAGCCAACTTAGCTTTGGTTTGCCTGATTGTTCTATGCCTGCAAGCCCAATCTCCTCCTGCATCCCAAATTCATCTTCCAAAGAACCTATTTCCTCATCGGATTCCAAGGAAAAATCATTCTTAGATTTTGTTGGGGACATCTGAATATCCTTGAAAGGAACCTCTGACGTGTCTAAGGCATCATCCTTTACCATACCTTTACCATCTAGTAGTTCCTTCCCAATAGGGTATGCATGCCGAACCACATACTCAGTCGAGATCATCATCAAAGCATTCTCCAAAATGGGAGGATCCATTTTCCATGCAGAGGCTTCATCAACTTCCGCAATAGAAATATCATTTGGATTAGAAGGCCCAATCAAAACTTCTGGAGAAGAATTTGGCCCATAACCAACTTTTCCATGATGAACTTTTGTTAGAAACATAAAGAAAAATGAAAAAGAGTAGGAAAGAATCCAAGAGAGTATGCAATGGAAGAGATTTACCAAATACTAAGAGAGAGAGAGAGAGATTTTCTTTCAATAGATCAACCGTCAAGATCACCACAATGCTCCAAGAACCAAGACAAGAACACAAGGATTTGAAAGGGGAAAAAACAAGAAAAAACCCCTTGTGAATAATATGAATATGGCACAAAGCCTAAAGAATGAGAGCAATAAGCTTAATACAATATCGAGAGCAACTTTAAGAAAATGAGGAGATGTGAGAAAGAAGAGAAGATTATTAAACAAGTGTGTGAGAGGCATCTCTTAAATAGAGATGAGTCGATGAGTTTTTATGTAACTCCCATCTTCTATGCATGCCACATTCACATTGTGTGTGTGCCAAATGTGAGATTCCTCTTAAGGAGGAATATCTAATTTCCTTATTAAAGGAATTACAAAAAAGTGACATGTCCTCCTAC
>MU223155.1:1035061-1073234 GCA_018584345.1 Thuja plicata
GTGTGTGTGCCAAATGTGAGATTCCTCTTAAGGAGGAATATCTAATTTCCTTATTAAAGGAATTACAAAAAAGTGACATGTCCTCCTACTTGGACTAGAGGACAAATACAAATAAGGATACCTTGGTTTATCCTTTAATTACATATTTTCAACCAAGGAAAGATTAAATTCTAACAACTTCCTTACTACCATTACCCTTCTCTGCCTCTGCATGTTTGTGACTGTCTGGATCAACATGATGATCACCGTACAAGAGGGGATTTATCCCCTGAGCCTCCTTCTGAGTATCTAGGCTTGGTTCTATGGGTGTAAAAATTCGTGTCAATCTGTCCTCCATTATTTTTTCAGCGATATTTTTTCCTTTCTCATTCCCTTGGCAAACTTGCTCCGAGTGACCCTAATCCTTGTTGTTTTTGCATTTTTCCAAGATCTCTTCGACCTGGATTTCTTGCCTCCAATACCCTTCCTTCGTCCTGATCTCAAATTCCTTGGGAAGCAAAGGATGTGGTTTCCACATAATAAATATTCAGGCATACATGCAATGATCCTCCTTAGGAATCGCCTCATCCACTTTGATAAAAGTTCCAAGCTTGCTCCCAATGTTACCTAGGGTTTCAACATTCCAATATTCATATGGAAGATTGTAAAGTCTAATCAAAATTGGTATTTCCTCTACCGATGCCTTCTTGGGATTGAAATTTGGAGTCCAGTCCTTAATGTACATTCTGACACGGCTCATCATGAATGGGCCATTATACATTATGACAGTCTTCTCCCTATACGAACCAAAAATTATCAGAAAAAGCTGTTGGGAAGGGTTTTTATCACAAAATGCGAACCTCATTCTTCATCCAACCATTTCCTCAGTCTGGGGAAAGTTGGCCATCCTCTGCCCCACTTCATGAAAAAAGCCCTTTCTCTCAGCATTTGGACCGACGCCTTCCAGCTGTCTGTTTCAATCCAGATATTGATCGATCAATTCTTTGTAGTGGCTGAGGTTTCCTTCGTTATCATTTTCTCCCTTTGATTGGCCTGAGGCACCCATTATGTCATCTCCACCCTTTTGGAATCTCCCCTGGCACCATTGATAATCTTTGAAAAAACCACCAGTTTTGCATAGGCTGAGGTGCCTTTTCAAAACGAACACCATTATCTTTCCTGGCAGTACGACTACCGCACAAGTGATCCCTACCATTGGAAGGAATCATAGGTACTCGGGAACTACGAGGCTCCAAGATTCTGCCATTTTCCTACTTCCAAACCCTCGATCCACTAACCCCACCATCCTGTGCCTCTCCATATCAAGGGAGACAACTCTTTTTGTTGTGACCGAGTCAGTATATGATGATAAGATTGAATTTAATACAAGGATATGATGATCTAGATGGAGATAAGAATTAAAGGAAGTTTGTTAGAAGATCTATGAGCGAGAAAATTCAATGGGAAGATCTAAGGCGAAGATCAAGTGGTTAAACCTGATTATGTGAGCTCCAAGAAAAGTTCAAGTTACGAGGTAATAGTGAAACAGTTTACCGAGTTAAGATTTATGAAGGAGATGATCGAATGACTGAGCGCAAATGATGGAAAATCTAAGCAAGGAGATTAAGAGGCAAAAGTATGTATATATAAATGATGGGAAATTAACAAAGATTATGATGCTGGCGGATTGAATTAAGAAGCAGAAAGAAGCTGAAGAACTAAGTTACCAAGCATAACAAAGAAGAAGAAAGAGCATAATCTACAATCTGAAACATAGACAAATAGAGTATGTGATGCCAGTATTATTGTGAGCATAAAGGATCCGACACAAGCAAAAGGTAGTTGCTATATTTATAGATCAAAGTTTAACTGTTGCTTATTAGCATTTGTAACAGAGAAAATCTCTTAACCGAGTGGATTTAACAGTCCTATTTGTAAATCCTATATGTAGGTGACATTTCACAAGAGTGTTTAAAGTCCTTTAGCAAGGCCACTCCTAACAGGGTGAAGATCTTAACTAATCTGAGGGGAATCCCTTAACAAGGTCACATTTAACAAATGTGTTTGTAATATTTAACATGATAAGTTCTTAACCGAGCGTACTTTAGAACTTTACAGTTTTATTGCGGGTCACAATTCCCACAGAGGTTTTTCCCAAATTGGGTTTCCTCATTAAATTTGGTGTCAACTGAGTTAAATCTGTGTTTACTAAGTTTGAATAATTGATTTGCATGTATTATGAGATGTATGGTTGTTTAAGTTATTAAGTTATTTGGTGAATCAATTATTACTGTATTCAGTGCTACCGAGTGAATCAGTGAGTTGAGTTTTAAGTGTTTAAGTTTGATTTGGTCTAATTCACGCCCTCCTCTCAGTGGGACCAACAATATTATTATATTATATATATATTTTTAAATTGCTATTATATTATATAAATTTAATATGTATGATAAGGATATATAATATTTTTTGATTTGTTTTATGTCATTGAATCTTAAATGATATATCATTAAAGATTAATATTTTATCATTATATTAAGTTACAATGAATAATAAACAATTCACGCAACTATTGTAATAATTATCTATTAAGGATGACTAATAACATCTTAACATGTGCAAAACCTATTTCCCCCTCTAATAAAAAAAATCTTAACATGTGTAACGCAAATTCAAATCAATTTTAGATTGAATAGTGGTTGTCTCCATTTGTATATTAGTTTTTGATATTAAGGCAACAAAAACTAGGGCAATGTCCCTTTATAACCAGCTCAGAGGCTAACAGTCAAGAACAAACCAGAAGTACATTAACATCATGTTAACAACACTAATAATATAAAAAACCATTCAAACGAAAAGTAGAGTGAACAATACTGATCATACCATCTATGCAACATAGCTACTAACAGTCTTCAAAGCACTATGAAAACTAGCATAACTATACTTAGTCTTATAAATATCCCATATAGGGAGAAACCTAACCAGTAGTGTGAAGCTACTATCAGTCTTAACCATGAACATTAAAAACATAAAGATTGGACATAAGGCCACTACAACCAGTAATAACAAAGAACCAAAAAATACCCAGGACACCACATCCATCCAACTTATTTGATTTTGCACCCAGATTGTAGTAGACCATTAGCCCAATCTTCAGTTAGGAACTTGAAAAGTTCCTTATAATTCCCCTCATTATTCAAATCCGCTCCCAACATCTTCTTCCGCAATAGGCAAAGAGTTGTGGCTGAGCTATGCATCACTTAAACTGAACCTGGAGATGCTACCAATTTTCTTATCCAACTCCTTCTCCTTGGCTTTCAACTTGCCTAACTCCTCAACTCCCATATTGCAACTGACACATGTCCCAGGCTGAATAGTTTTACAGGTCCTTGCTTCAACCTCCTCCTCCTCAGGCATTCATATCATTAGTGAGGTCCAGAGGCCTAGACCTCAAGCTTTCATATACATGGGTGGAAGAATTGGCCATAACTGCCATCAATCTCCATTTCTCCACCCTTCTCAATCTCCTCATATCTCTGCTCTTCTCTTCATTCTCTTCACTCCCTTGACCCCCCATATCATTTGAATTAGACTCCACAATCTCCATTTGTATATTAGTTATATATTGTATTTGTTTTGTCTTTTTTTTTTTAAATTTGTATTTCAGAATTTTTGTTACTCATATTTTTATATTCCATTTTTCATAACTACTATGTAAACATATTAACTTAAATTAGTACATCTCTACATTTTAAAGATATATTTAATAGAAAATAAAATATCTATGTTTATTATTATTATCTTTTGATTGTACCAAAAAAAAATTTAAACATATAATATAATTTTTTCTTTTACATCAAACAAAACAATAACAAATTACAAAATTGAAGCTATAAAAATAGTTAAAGAAAATAGCTAAATCAACATTGTAACGACGAGAAAAAAAAAGAAGACAACGACTATATAAGTTGTATAACATTTTTACAATGGATAATATCTTATGTTTTATAAAAGAAAAAAAATGATTATATTACAAATTAACGGATTATGAACTAAATGAAAATTAGAAGCCATTTCGACCGTCTGATAGAGCTCTTCGAGAAATATTCATATGGCATCTAGCGTTATACAAGCATTTAAAAATCCTCATGCTAGATCGTTTCCTGAGAGTGATTGATAGGGTAGTTTGAAAAGTAGATACAACTATCTTTTAAAATGAAACACTGTTTATGAAAATAAACAATGAAATTGGTTTTGAGGCCATTTTCTATTCCATATTTGTATAAAAAACAGGAGAATAGCTACAAGGAAATATAAGATAAACAGAAAAAAATGACCAGCTTCTGTGATGCAACGTAAGAAAGAGAAGACGAAAAAACTCATTTGACCTTCCAATGCGTCCAACGGCTATTTCTCTCCAGCATTCCATTAAAAAATTGAGAAGAAAGCAACAAGTTCCGCCTTGGATTCAGCGTTGCATCACATGTGCTCAACTGGGTTACCTGCAGTTGTATCATTACTCTCCGAGGCGGCTTGTTCCAAACAGTCTGATAAGGTACATCTTTTTACTAGTTTTTCTGCCAATTTAACTAGTGCTGATTGATCCTCTTTAATTTTGTGCTTTTGAATTTTATTTCCTCTTCTGGGTCGATCCGTTCTCAATTTCTGAACTGGGCTGTTCACTTATCTGCATTTTTATCACTGGTAGAAATTGAAATTGATCAAATTCAAATTCTACCTCTATCATTTCTCTCTTGGGCGGCTTGTTCCAAGCTCTGCTACAGGTAACATCTATTCCCAGTATTTCTATAAATTTATTCGGCACTGATTGATCCTCTTTAATTTTATGCCCATTAATTTTATTTTCTCTTCTAAATGGGTCAGTTGTTCTCAAAATCTGAAGTGGGTTGCTCGGTTTTTCTGCATTTTCTTTCCCATTAGAAATTCAAGTTTGATCAAATTTCAATATCTCTGTTGTTTTTCCCCTTGGAATCTCGTTTCTAAAGAAGTGTTTTCTTCAAATGTGTCTTGGGTGGTTAGTTTTTGTGCGAACTTTGATTTGGATGGAGTAGAAATATGAGGAGATTGGTTCTGGAGCTTTCTACTTCCAGTATTGCTACAGACGAGAGAGAATTGTGATCTCCAGCTTATGTGCTATTTTCCAGCCTTAATCTTCTTTAAATGTTTCTCCTAGCAGTTGGCTTTTTTAACTTTGCAGGCAATTTAGCTAGCGTCAGGATCTATGGGGTTTGGGTTACCCCTCTAGCTTTGGCATCGGTCTAGAGCTAGAGAGTAAGCTAGGGTACTCTTTGTCTCTTAACATTTGCTTATTGTATACATGTGCATTCTTGAGTTCCATTGACCTAATTCTGTCGCTTGCAAACATTAACTAATACTTTTCTTCCTTTCTGCAATTACATATTTGACAAATGCTTTTTCGTGCACTTTATGAATTTGCCAATTTCTCCTGTAGCTTTACAAGCTTTCTTAAAAAATTGGAGTGGATTATCTTCTTAATTTCCTAATTAGCTGCCAATTCTATCTGATTTGAATTGGTTTGACATATTATCTGATTCATGTAATTTTTTTCTGAATAATCTTAGCAAGTGATTACATTGTGGACTGGAATCTATAAATTTATCCTCGATAGTGAATTTCAACTTTTCTACTGGCTTGTTCAGTTTCCTCTAAATCTGTACTTGGTCCTCTATTTTTGTTCCCGTTATTATGTCGGGTCTGACTGATTTTCAGAAATTCTGCACTAGAATTGGCATTTTGCACAAACTTTGAATAGAGCTAGTCATAATCAGGAATTCCTCTGTTCTTGAAGCTGAATTTTGTAAATATTAAAACCTTTCTTGCACTCTTTGCAATCTCTATTGCTTGTATATAATTTCTGTATTTTCTGAATAATGTTTTGTGGTAACTAAAATATTTCTTTGATGCTGCCCTTGTATAAGGTGAAAGAAGAAGATTAATTGGAAATTCTCCTCTCTTCCTAAGGGATTGATAATTCTAAATGTTGAGTCAAGAAGGAAGAAAATTGGTAGATGATTATGAGGTGGAAGAGGTACTGGGAAGTGGAGGATTCTCAGTAGTAAGAAAAGGAACAAACAAAATAGATAGAAATGCAAAAGTGGCTATAAAAACACTGAAAAAAGTAGGATCAGTTGTGCCTGGATTCCCAAGAAATCCTCAAAAAAAGGTTGGAATGGGTGGGGGAATTCCCACATGGCAACAGGTCTCCATATCTGATGCATTGCTGACGAATGAGATCCTAGTTATGAGACGCATAGTAGAGGATATTTCTCCTCACCCCAATATAATACAGCTGCATGATGTGTATGAGGATCAGTTTGGAGTTCACCTTGTTCTTGAGCTTTGTTCAGGAGGTGAATTATTTGATCGGATTGTAGCACAGGAACGATATTCTGAAGCTGGAGCTGCCACTGTAATTCGCCAGATAGCAAATGGATTGAGTGGTCTTCATAATGCCACAATAGTGCATCGAGATTTGAAGCCTGAGAATTGTCTGTTCCTGACCTCAGATGAGGGCTCTCCTTTGAAAATTATGGATTTTGGACTAAGTTCTATAGAAAATTTTACAGATCCAATTGTTGGATTATTTGGGTCCATTGACTATGTCTCACCAGAAGCATTATCCCGACAAAGTGTTTCCGCTGCCAGTGATATGTGGTCGTTAGGGGTGATTCTCTACATACTACTCTGTGGGTGAGTGCTTCCTGCAACCCTCAATAATGGGTTTTTAGGCTGTGAAGGATTATATTCCTCCTTAGTTTGATTTATCATTTAACATAATGGATTATGATGATTAACCTAATTGTATAAATAGAATGCATATAACTGAGCCTATCATACACAGAATCAAATGCAGGTGTAATTTGATCAAAGTATTTTACTCAATTTTGTTTTCAATTGAAGCTTCTGAGATCATGTTGATATGTGTCTTGCTTCTCAAAGAAATTGAATTGGGTGTCAACCAGTTCAAAATTCATTTTCCAGAACTAGCATACTATTAATCATTTTCACTGCAGGTTTTTGTAAATCATGTCTCCAACTCTTTGGTTTGTTTCTTTATCCAAAATTTCCAGTGCCTAAAAAGCTTTAAGTGTTAATGTTTAATTATTATCTCATCCTATGAACTTAAGGTAAATTATTCCACAAAACATTTTCTAATGCCAAACTGTTGGATATGCTTATCAAGCTGAAATTCAAAGTTCTTGCCGCAATTAAAAGTCTAATGAGTAAAGTTCAAACTTTACCAAAAAAAATTAAAAAGACCGCGTTTGCTTATTTTATGAGCAATCCTCTTCTTGCGTACTTTATGGCAATGCATTTCTGATTGAAAGAGATATTTTTATCAACCAGTTCTGATTGCAAGTTTTTGTAATTCATATGCTGAAAAGCACACAGCATTATCATTTGTCTCAGCTTATGAACTCCAGGGTATTGTTCCACAAAGCATTTTCCAATGGCTTAACTAATGGATATTTTGCCCATCATAATTGCCAAGTATTGGCCTCAATGAGAACACTCATGAGTGAACTTCAAAAATTATTTGAGCATTTTAGGAGAACAACAAAAAATCTGTGTTTGCTAATTTTGTGAGCAATTCTATTCTTGCCCACTTGACTGGAGTGCATTATTATTGAAACAATGTTATTTCTAACTTCGGTATGTTTAATTTTTCTTTCAAATGTCAGGTATCCACCTTTTCACGCAACGTCAAATAGAGAAAAGCAAGCCTTGATTGTTGCAGTAAGTTGTAATGGAAATTCTGATTCTGTACTTCGTGTTACTCAAATAGACATTAGTAATCTTATTGAAATATTGACATGTGTAAGAATAAATTTTATTTAAAAAAAATTCTTGCATAGAGGAATTAGTATGCACAATGTTTGACAATGATTTTTCTGGTCAATCAACTGCAATATTTATGAATGATATCTTACATTGAATATTCAGGGCATGCTTATTGTAAAGAACAAATAGCGTCATCCAGCCATAATTCTCTATCTTCCAATTCCTCTCACCCACTTTTTAAACGGATAACAAATAATGGATTATGCATCTTACTGGTAATAGGAAAGAGCTAGAAGAGGGTAATGTTTTACTTACTAATACCAATCAGAATCTTGATTGTTTGTTACATAATTCTCGACTATAAATGCAGTTCTGGCAACTATTGTTTAGCAAATAACGTAGAAGACAAGCCAAGAGTATCTTTTCCCACGATTGAAAGGTGAACAACGTTTCTCCTCCAATTTTGTATTTTCCAGCAGACCAGCCTCTGGATTATTCAGCACTTATTACATTGACATTTACTTGGTTCAGATCAGTGAATCCTCTTTGAAGGATGAAACCCTTGTTAGCATGAATCTTTCTTAAGGAACCAATTCTTTAGCAAGGTTGCAAAACTTTTTGATATAAACACCAGGTGATCAGTTGCCTTGTTAACAATAAAAAAACCCAGGTTGATATTTGCTTGAATGTCATTTTCATTGCTGTCAGTTTCAAGGGCCCACTGATTCATTTGTAACTACAATCACTGAAGAGGAACAAATGTCTTAGCAAATAGTATACTGCCCAATCTAAATAGTGAAATAGGTTTTTAAAAACAGAAATTAGCGCACAGCTCAACAAATCAACAACAAAGTGAAGTGATTATGTATTCAAATATGTAGCTGATTCTGTACTCCAAAGAACCTGAGCCATGCACTGATTCAACCGATGGGAAGGGGCATTATGTTGATTGCTTTTTAATGAGCTGGGTTACCAAAAAGGCATGTTCTTCTCCATCCAACTTGACTTCTGAAATTCTGAGAAGCAAAATGACAGTTTCACCAGAAACCATCTGAGAGATTTAATTGTGGTCCTGGGATCCCTCGAATCAGTTCCCTCTTTCTTCTTTTTTTCTCATTTTCTTTGAGGCTATTTCAGATTTTAAGATGCACACACTCTGACCTTTCTGACCTTTGATATTTTTGAAAGTGTACTCATACTTTAAAATGTAGCAGTTTTCTTATTAAAAGGATGAAAATGTAATTACATTAGTTACATGATATTGATATGTATATGCTACTAGCATTTTCTTATGAAAAGGATGAAAATGTAATTACTTTAGTTACATCACATTGATATGTGTTTGTTACTGGTGCTACAACATTTTCTTTGTTTAAATGCAGAGGAAAATGCAGTTTACATATGAATTTCTTATGGCTTCCTTCCAAAACTTCTTTTACAATTGTACCAGAACTGAATGAGAAAACAAGAAGGGATTGGAATGGGAAACCTTTGTTTTTGTTGGGCCCTAACATGATTATGAACGTACAGGGAGATTTCAATTTTGATGAGCTTACATGGAAAACAGTCTCTTCATCAGCAAAGCACTTGATCTCCAGTCTCTTGGCTGTTGATCCTAGACTACGACCAACTGCTAAGGAGGTGTGCATTTGTTTATATATTAATACTTTTCATTTAGGAGTTCGACAGTTTTACTTGTTTTACAGTGATTGTTGCTATCAAATATATATTTACTTGTTCTTAGAAGGCATTTACCTGAAGATTATTGTCACTGACTTGGCACTAATGACATACGATGCTAACTTATAGATAACTAATTTAGGTGAGAAGGAATTGGTTTCTGCAACAAATTTTCAGCCCATAGTTATTATAGATTCCTGTAATTATATCATGAACCCTTGTAATTATGAAATGAAGGGATTAAATATGATGCAGTGTTACATTTTTATATTGTTTTATTGAAAACTCCAGTCATATTATATCAGATAAAATAGGCAGAGTATGTAAATCCAGCTGCATGTCACAAAGTATAAACAAAATTAATAATTATCTGTCCATCAATGAGAAATAGTGGCATAGGACCTCTTAAAAGAGTTCAAAGTAGTATACGCAAATAGTAAAATAAACTAAATTTGAGTTTGTCAGTCACAACAGTGTAACATAGGGCTATTAAATAAAGCTCAATAAACAGTAAATATATACTTGAGCTCAATATCACTACTTATATCAGAGCTTGATCTTACGGATTCCAGCCTTATCTTGAGTAGTGCTTCATAAATGCCTTGTTTTAGAATACTTGAGCTATTTGATCCTTGAGCTCAACATAAATGCATATCCTCATGCCACTACTCTTTTAAGACAGTTCTTCAAAGTCAAGACTTGATCCTTGACTGTAAAGAATCAATATGGTTTTATTTATCACATTACATTCTATTACAATTATATCTTTGCTGCTTTTCCTGCATGACAGACTGGAGCCACAGCACAAATCAGTTAGGAGCATTGAGGGAATCACATAGGAGCAGTGATCTACCATGATCTTGTTACACCTGTTTTTGCACAATTGGGACAATAGAACTATTCCAACCTACAGGTGGTAACTTGGTGTGAACGATTACTTTGTAATCTTGTGCTTTTAAACATTTCCACAAATTTTTTTTCTATGCTTGGGCGATATTACTTTACAACCAAAAATGATGCAGTGTAGCCTCAGCCGGGAATTGCTAGAAGAGAATACATTATGATGGGGATTTTTTTTCCAAGACAGGGTGCAGTGCCACAAAATAAGCATCTAACTTTAAATGCGTTCCTTGATAGTTCATACTCTTGGACAATCTCTTATCTGTTTTTTATGCTACAATGATGACAATATTACTCTAGAGCCGGAATACGAGATAACCCAGTCCTAGATGGTAAGTGTTAAGAACTTAAGAGTATTGTCTAGTTTAGAAACTAGTAGCATCCTTTGTTTTTTGCATCAATTGACCGTTACCATATTATTTAAGGCACAAGTTATGGAAAGAAGGCCAACTTTAGATTGAATGAGAGTGGGAATAGGAGCATGGATGAGATGATTGGGCATGCCCCTACTGTCTTGGGTACCTTGTGGGTACGTTCTAGGTTACTTACAGAGGCAGGGGTGTTTGTTGAATATCCCATGACATACTTATTATAAAAAATGCTTTTTAAAGTTTAAAAAATACGTTATTTTATTTTAAATATTTGAATTTATTACCAAATGTACTCATAGGGTACCTAGGTGGCAAGGGCATGCCTTAGCCATCTCATGATGGTCTTGGGTGCTCCTAGCTGTGGACCTTGTAGTTAAAAATAAATTTCTTAAACTTTAAAAATAACTATTATATGATTGGTAGTTGGAGGTTTCTCAATCACCCAATCCATTATATATTTTTCCATTAGATTTGGTTTCTTTCAACTACTAGTTTAGAAATAGATTCACTCACTCTCCTTGGTGACGGGTTGGTGAGCAGTTGGTTGAATTTGTTGTCTCTCATGAAAACATGGTTGGTTAACAAATGGGAAGCATGGGGATACTTAATGGAAGGATGCATTGATAGGTAAGGGTGCTTATGCCTTGAATATTTTATAATAAAAAGATATATTAGTAATAATAAATATATTTATTAATATATTATTGATTTATATCCATATATACATACACATATCCATATATACATACACACACATATAAATACATATGCATATGCATATACATATACATATACATATGCATATGCACTGGCCTTCCATGTCTGATCATGTTTGATTTTGCTCTCACTGGCTCAAAATCTGGCATCTTCATCACATTTTGGACCTCTGGTACTTGATCCCACTTGATTTGGCAGGCCAAGGTTGCTTGGGGCATCCCTAATCTAGGTCAGGATCGCTTGGGGTGATCTTGACCCAAGGTAGGGTTGCCTAGGGCAACCTTGACCCTGCAAAAGGGCCCAAAATCAAATCATCTAACAACTACACTGTGGGAGCAGGAACTCCCTCTTCATGTTGGGTGACTTCAAAAATCTTAATGCGTTTCACAAGGAGAGGTATAAAAGAAAGCCTACCCCCTCATTTTGAAACATGAATTATCCCATTGACATAATTTTATGTAATCACATCATCCCATTTCAAGCATTCAAGGCGGCATTTCATCCCGTCATATTCTTTATATCTGAGCATCGTGGCAAGTTACAACAACCTCCATGCAAGCATGTTTTTATGATTGATTTCCTTTGTGTCAAGTCATGTTATTGCATCAACACTTGTGATCACATTCAAAGAGCATTGCATCAACAAGGGATAAGATTCAAATATTTCATTTTTAGATCTAGCCTTTGCTACACTACAACACACTTTCAATTCAAATTCCTTTCAATTCTATTTCATAATTTAATTCCAAAACTGGGGCTTGACCTAAGAAAACCCCCATCAACCCAACATTTTCCTCTTTTTTGTGTGCAGATTGCAGGTTCAAAAGACATAAATTTGAGATTAGATTGAGCACATGAAGACCTATAGATTGGACTTTTGCAGATTCAAAAGAGTAGGAGTTAATTCGCCTTGAGTGAATTTGACCCAAACACTTCTAACAAAATTTTTCGGGGAAAGATCTGAGCAATATCCTAATCCTAGATTTACTAGCTCTATCTGCATTCGGTACTCCTAGGTCAAGGTTGCCCCAAGCGAAATAGTCCTCTTGATTCCGACTTTGATTCTAGAAACAGGTTCCTTTTTGCTTCTCATTTCCAGATCCTAGTTTTTTGCATATCTGATTTCTGTAGCACTATGCATAATCCTCTATTTTGCAGCTTTAGCCCTAGATCTAACATCCAATTCACATAATTTCAATATCATTTTAAACTCCCCAAAAGGACCACTGGATCCACCTTGTGCCCAATCCTTATCGATTAGATTTGAGGTTGAGCCTTGTGGATCCACTCTCCTTCAAATTAATTAAAGCGAAAATTGGTCAAAGGAGTTTGCATGCATAAGCTAGTGAACCCTATTTCCCCACATTACACATATTTGTATGTATGTATGCATGCATGCATGTATCATTGTTACAAGACCTAGACTCAATGTAGACTTGACAATGTGATTTTTAATTCACACTTGGACTTGATGAAGACTTGGCAAAAACTCAACAAATTGAAATACCATGGAAATATAGAGATTTCTGACTCAAATCTTGTATCATGCACCCTTCAATATATAAAACTTTAATGTACAGTAACTAATCAAATAGAAGCTCCTTTAATCACATACACAATTAGACAGGTCACATGAGTATAAAAGTGAATTTTAGTTGAGGGAAACAACACTTTTAGATGTATAAATATTGTCAAGTGTTTAAGGCGTACGAAACTCATGGATTATAATATCCATGGCATCAAAAACAAAATTCACAGAGTGGATGAACTATGGTAGAAAAGAGCTTGTATCCTCAACCCAACATTACTAGCTTTGTGTGGAGTCATGCGTTAGTATCTCAGATGAGTCTACAAATGCTACTATAACCCTAGGAGCATTACTTACGTTAGAGTTTGACTTAGCAAACTAGAAGTATAAATGTAATTCAATACTAGGATTTTAATTGGGAAAGAGTTGGAAAAATAAAAAAATGTTGCTCTTTCATCAAACATGAAGATTTTCATTTTTTTGTTTTTTAAAATTATAGTAAGGATTTGGGAGTAGTGCCCCTTATGGGGTCAAGTGACAACACCCCTTGTGGGGATTTGGAGGATACACACCTAATAGGGTCGAGGAGCAGTGCTCCTTGCAAGGTTTGGGGACAATACCTTGGTGCACTCCTTGTGGTGCAAGGTGGGCTCAAGGGGTTGAGTCCCCACCACAATTTGTAATGGTAGATACCATTTTTCATAATTCTATTGCTTTTAACTATCCTCCAAACCCTAAAAAAATGCTTGAGTCTCATGCTCTTATGTTTAAGTATTTTTATTTTCCATGCTTTTTTTCTTGATTTTTATAGACATGGCCTTGTCCAACTATTGGACTCACTAGATACTCGCGACACAAGTCCTTGGGCCTCTTTTCAACCTGCTTGTCTTAGGGCCCATCGAGTTTAGGCAAGTCTTGGTGAGCCTTGTAACATTACTTGAGCTCTGAACCTATACCTATTCCCATACCCAAATTGGCGACTTAGATGGGCCTTATAAACTAAGCAAAGGCTTGTGTTATATTTCCATGCATATATGGACATCAATATTTAGTTTTAGGTAGATATCCTCTTCTTTATTGTCTAACATTTTAGGACACCTTTCTTGAATTTGTCAGCCAAATAGAATTTGTGATGTCACCTTCCTAATTTGCCCTAAAATCACAATTGTAACAAATTAGGGTTAGGTTTACATCTTACCCAATAAATCTTTCCTTAATAATACGATCTTGGATTTGGATCTTGCAATCACAATGTGAAAGAAACATATGCAATATACATGTATATATAAATAACTGATCATTAGGGTTATTCAAACTGCTTTGTATTCAGAGAGTATAAACACATTAGGGGAAGAGACATGATGGGTCTGCCCGAAGCCATTTTTACACAAAGCCTAAGAGTGGATGTCTACCATAGCCCTCTTGCTTGGCGGCTTGTACCCGCTTTTCCCAACCATGTTTCGTCTCCCTACAGATAAATGTCATCTTGTGGAGTTGGGCAGAGGTTGAAAGGGGTCACTTGACTCTGTAAGTGCCCTCTCTGTCCTAGGCCACAATGGTCCTACTAGTACGACCTTTTTACAAGCCCCTTGCCACCCTTCTCTTACACCTCAAGCCCTCTCTCTTGCTAGGTGGATTTTAGACAGTATGTATATCTGTTTTCTATTGCCATCTTGTGGAGTCGGGCGGAGGTTGTAAAGGGTTACTTGAATCTGTAGGTGCCCTCTCTATCCTAGGCCTTAATGGTCCTACTAGGACGACCTTCTTACGAGCCCCTTGGCACCCTTCTCTTACAACTCGGGCCTCTTTCTCTCTCTCTCTCGCAAAGTGGGTTTCAGACAATAATATGATGTGAGTATTATTTATACCAAGATGTTGAATTTATGGTTAGATTGCAATTCCTCAATTGCTATCTATTGATGGACTATATGCTCTTGTCTAATCTGATATGATTCACTAGTACTCAATGTTTTGCTAGTGCAACGGATTGTTGTTTGCATCTAATTTACTTTTATTTAGATCGACGTTTATAATATATCTTTCAATGCTGTAGATAGTTTAGACTCCATTCATTTTACTGTTGTAGATGCCTATCCATGTATCTTGGTGCCTTATGCCATTGTGTCCTTCTATATCTTATACCTTTGGAAGTGGCTGACCTTTGACAATGGTCATAACCTTTCTTAAAGATGCCTCGTCAAAACAGATCTGCCTTGTTATTTTCTTAATTGCTACTTTTAGGTAATTTTGAATATTAAATCGTTACTTAACACTCTTGTCTTCTTTGTTTAATCGAACCTCAAATTATATTTACCGCTTCAAATTTTAATCATATTCACTGCTCCATCTGAATTGCTTATTTATTCTTGAACACTGCTCTATTAACAGACATAATTGTTGTACATCTCTCCTTGCTGGATACTTGCTCCATCTCCTGATCATTATTGCTTCTCCTCTTTCCTTCCACGCCTTTCTTCAATCAATCCTTCTACCTTTATATCTCTATGTCACTTTGAAGAGGGACCATGGGAGGTTGCTAACTTTAGAAGATGATCACATCTTTTCACAATCTTGCCTCTTCCTAAACAAAACCTATCATTGCCTTATTTGTTCACTAATTGCTGGCTTGATATATTCATTTATTATTAATAAACTGTTTTCTTTTAAAAGCCTTATACTAAAACGCTGCACACAAAAACCATGATTGCTGTCCTCTGCTATTTTCTAGGATATTCTCTGCTTATCTCTGCCTTGTAACTATTCTCAGGTCTTCTCAAATTCTGCTTATGGATCCGATTATAAATCTTGCTAATGTCTTTTTCTGAGATCTACTCTTCGTTCTTCCCTAATGATATATGATATTTCTCTTGCAAATCTGGTAGAAGCTTTCTTATAAAACTGCTCAGATCTTCCTCTTAAATCTGCTCAAATGAAACTTTCTTCCCTTTATATCTTCCAATGTGGGGGGAGAGTCACAACTCTTCCTCATGTCTGCGCTTTGTAATGGTTACAACCTTTCACAATTACCACCCTTAGAAAGAGTCACAACCCTTCATCATTTCTGCCCTTTGAAAGAGTCACAACGCTTCATAATTGTCCCTCTTTGAAAGAGTCACAACCTTTCATAAATAGAACCCTTTGAAAGAGGTACAATCCTTCATCATTGCTGCCCTTTGAAAGAGTCATTTCCGTATTTTTTTCCCATTCCTTTCTTCTTCTATTTATCCTTCTTTAATTCCTATGCTCCCCTCTTTCTTTCTTCCTCCATATCCCATTTCAAATGAACTCTCCTCCCATTTATATCTAATGTTGCGGGAGTCACAACTCTTCATTACATATCTCTTGACCTTTCATTAAACTTAATTAACATGTAATTATATTATATTATATATTATTTATTTATTTTTATATTTTAATTTTATTATTATTATTTATTAATAAATCTAATTCTAGAAAGGGGATAGTACAGTCTGCCCTTACCAAAGTTGCTTGTCCTCAAGCAATGCCAATTTGATCCAAACTCTTCAATGCGAGTGGCTTTTGCTGCGCAACTCTGACATTAACCAAGGCATTGAGAATTTGCAATGCTTGCAATCTTAAGACTGGTTTTCTCTCCGAGACAAGGAACAAGGTCATCTTGTGATAGCATCAAATTGATTTGGATTGACCCAACATTTGCATAATAGCGTGACTCACATCTATGACCTCAAATGTAATAAATTCATATCTTTTAGTTCACCTTAGTTACTCTCATATTCTGGAACAACTAAAAAATAGAACCACACATGGAGCATACACATGAAAATAAGAAGTATATGCATGAATGTATGAAGACACAAAGCATACACGAAGCATACACATGAATGTTTGAAGACACAGAGCATACATGAAGTATACACATAATACATGCATTATTAGATTCCTTCTTATTGTCTAGAATGATTCCTTGTTTCAACTTTTACCTTGCAGGATGGCAAGATCATGCTTTGACACCGTTGGTGATGTTCCTTCCTAATTAATTTTCCCTAAAATTACAATTGCAACTAATTAGGGTTAGGGTTACACATTACCCAATCAATATTTCCTTAATAATACGATCTTGGATCTAGATCCTGCAATCACAACATGAAAGAAACATATGCAATATACATTTATATATAAATAACTAATCATTAGGGTTAGTCAAACCAAATTATATTCAGAGTATAAACACATTGGGGGAAGAGACATGATGGGTCTGCCCGAAGCCATTTCTACACTGAGCCTAAGAGTGGATGTCTACCACAACCCTCTTGCTTGGCAGCTTGTACCAACTTTCCCCAATCATGTCTCGTCTCCCTACAGACAGTTGCCATCTTGTGGAGTCAAGTGGAGGTTGTAAAGGGTTACTTGACTCTGTAAGTGCCCTCTCTATCTTAGGCTGCAACGGTCCTACTAGGACGACCTTTTAACAAGCCCCTGGCCACCCTTCTCATACACCTTAGGCCCTCTCTCTTGAAAGGTGGATTTCAGACAATATGTATATCTATTTTCTATTGCCATCTTGTGGAGTCAGGCAGAGGTTGTAAGGGGATACTTGACTCTGTAAGTGCCCTCTCTGTCCTAGGCCACAATGGTCCTACAAGGATGGCCTTCTGCACCCTTCTCTTACACCTCAAGCCCTCTCTCCCACAAGGTGGATTTCAGACAGTAATATGATGCGAGTATTATTTAAATCAAGATGTTGAATGTATGGTTAGATTGCAATTCCTTAACTACTATCAATTGATGGACTGTATGCTCTTGTTTGATTTGATATTATTTGCTGGTAATCAATGTTATGCTGGTGCGATGGAATATTGTATGTATCTGATTTTCTTTTATTTAGATCGATGTTTATAATAGAGAGGTAGCATTGGTAAGAAGAATTGGTCATAAAAATGCATTCATTAGAAAAATGAACCAAACATGGTGCTTTTCTTCAAGGAGGGAGCTTATTCTGGCTCTTACCACAAGATGTTAAGGATCAATCTGTCATGCAAACATTCTTTGCAATTTCATTTCATGAATAACCAATGAATACTTACAAATCTCATGAAGTCGACAATTTAAATTAATGTTGGAAATTTAAACACTGACAACAGGAATAAAAACATCTCAATACGTAATTGCTGGGCCACAGAGTCACAATGGAAAGAAATTCATGAAAAATACTTTTGCTTGTCACAAAAAGCATTTAATCCAAGGCATTAAGATATGTTAGCAGATCCTAACAAAATGATTGTATTCAAATTATTGTTGGCGGAGATAACATCACAAGGGTACCAAAATGATTGCAATCAAACTGTTGTTGGGAGATATATTGTCACAAGGCTGGTTGTCACCAAAAGTTGTGGTGAAAAAGAGTTACTGAAAAAATAAAATTGCTGATAATGTTAGAGCAAATATCACCAGAAAAAAATGATTAGTGAAAACACGTGTCTACCTCTTTGTATGAATGAATTAAAGATTTAAATAGTGTCAACAAGACCAATAGTCTATATAACTAAAAGAAACAGAAACAGAGCAACACACAAAACATGTCTATGATATGCTAGTTTGATTCCATGGATTTCATAGTCCATGAATGTTGTAGACATTTGATAATGACACTATTTATATTTCTAATGTGTTATTTACTTTTAACTTATTTCCTTTAGAAATTCACATTTATACTTATGTGATCTATGTCAACTTGTGTATGTGTGCAAAGTAGCTTCTATTTATCTCAATTATTGTGTATTTGATGTTAATTGACTAAATGATGCATGAAAAAGGCTTTAAAATTTTAAATCCTTAAAAATCTACGAATTTCTTGGGTTTTTCGATTTGCCAAGTCCAGAAGAGGAGTTTGAGTGCGAGCCCGAAACCAGCTTGCCGAGTCTGAAGTGAGTCCGAGTCTTGTAACTATGAAAATCAGGCATGAAAGAACTCACGCTCCACTTCTTGTGTTGGAGGAAAAACGATGGCTCTTAGAGTGTATTTTTTGAACTGACCCAACAAATGCTTTCTATGCACACATTTCCTACCACATCTTGCATTGGAAGTCTCTGCCTCAAAATGAATTGGAAAACACAATCAATTTTTTTTATAGGTGTAGTTAGTGTACAATGTCTATTATGTTTCAATAATAATACTCGTCACATTGAAGATAACTTACTCCATAGCAAGCACTGCTTCATCATTTCAGTGGAATTTCAATGCCCTCAGGTATTTAGAATCTAGATATTTTAATTTCTGTATGAGTTCTATAATGCCATATCTAGCTGTATCTGTATGAGTTCTATAATGCCATATCTAGCTGTATCTGTATCAGAGTATTTTTAAAACTTGTATCCATATCTGATACTGTACCTGTTTCCATTCAACTATATGGAGCTGTCACCACCTCTCAAAGACAACATTTTTTGTCCCTTTACTTTTATCTACATTTATCTGTTAACAATCAATACCTGTCACGTTGAAGATACTCCTTAGCAATACTCCTCGAACATTTTGGCAGATGTTCACTAAAGTAGTTATGCTTCCATAACCCCAGAGATATAATCATAAACATTTTTCCCTTGCTTTTGTTAGAAATACAACCACTTTAGAAGTTGCTGTTCTGAATTCATGTTGGTATAAAACTGGGCCTCCACCAACTTAAATGTATGAGGTTTTGATGGGTGCGTCATCGTCATCCTATTGTTGGAACTTGGGATACTGCCTCTTATTAAATTTTCAGGCCGCGGTAAGCAGATTTTACACTAAGTCAACTAACCTGAACTGTAGTTTAAAACTTCAATAAAAACAAAATAATTGAGTATGATAGTGTAGACATTCACTATTGAAAATTTCTAACGAAAAACACTAAACGAATTTCTATTAAACTGAATTGAATTGCACCGCTCTTGAAACTGCTCCTTCCCTATCTTTTATGCTCTGCGCTAACTTATGTGTGTTATGTATATTTTGTGGAATAAGAGAAGCATCTAGGCTTTACAGACACCTTTCTTAGTGGAGTACCAACTTTAGGAAAAGAAGCTTTGTTTAAATGACTAAAGCATAATGTGAATAAACCAGAAGACATAAAGCGCTTTGTTCAAGAAATGAAAACATCTAATCTTTAGAATCATTCTTAAATATAAGTAAACTATTTTCATGCTAAAGAGAAGACTTGCAGTCAACTAAGGATAGGAAAGGGCCACAAAAAAAAGAAATCAAAACCAAAGCTGCTGATTTCTGTGCCTCGTTGAAGGAGAAATGCAGCCAAACATGTTTGAAAAGCTAACATGCGCTCTTTGCAAGGAAGATGTTCTCCTTCAAATTTAGTCTCTTCCTTGGTATTTCAAACTTTCCTTCTGCGAAGGAGCTTCGTCTAAATATTTGCAAGAATGAATTTGAAGATACATACTTAAAAACTACCACTCCCTTTTGAACTTTGCTTTTGAGAAAATGATAATTAATGTCTATATGCTTGGAGCAATCATGAAACATAATATTCTCAAATAGCTTGATGAAACTTTTATTGTTATATTACACTATTGTTGATTGCAACATCTAATCAGTAAGTTTTCGATATCAACTTACAAAGCCAAATAGCCCTACAACTAAATAGTAAAAGAGACTGCTATATATTCTGCCTCAAGTGAACTCAAGTGCTACTACTTGACCTCAAGCTGAAACAAAATTTGAAATGTTCTCCCTATCACTAGCATCATCAGCTGTAATAATCACCCTAAAATGTTTAAGGTTTTTTAAACAATATTAAATCCTCACAATAATCAGTACTCATACAAATGTTCTGATGAATAACCACCCCAAATAGTAGCCCATACATGAGATAATCATGAATATGGAATTCCCACAAGAAAATACAGTGAATAGGAGCTAATAGAGGATTTTGCAGGTCTGATTAACGTGTTTGCTTCTTTATATCAGACTGAGATCAGTGCTGGTCTAGTTTTGGAAACTCTAGAAAGATGCACATTCGACTACCCAACACTTCAAACAAGGCCCAAATTGAAAACCGTTCACCACTCAGCTCCCAACTCACTCCAAATTGTCTGGTAAGAAGGATACTCCATTCCGAAAAGGATTTTAGAACTATAACAGGTCTGTCATACCTCTGTACCAGCAGTTACAGCCATCCTAGCAAGCTGTATGGCTCTTGAACAAGCAAGCAAACATCAAAGTTCAGTCATTTTCTTCTCTAACCAGCTTCCAATGGTCTAGCCACTGCTAAACAGCGTTGAGAAAACCTTCAAAAGAGAGTTCTTGGGAGAATAACTTCACATGCCTAGGTCAATGTGCTTTGCTAACATGGTATGACTCTCCTAAGAAATTGTGCAATCTGCAACAGCACAAGAAACACCTTAAAGGAGTTGCCCCTGTTATGAGAATCACACTAACAGCACCTTAGATGATTTTCATACCTTTCTAGCAATAATGAGTGGTACGACATGCTCTTGGTTGGATGGTATGGCTAGCTAAAACGCCTTTTGGAAATGTATCAAAAAATATCTGAAAGGAAATGCTGAGCACACCCAAAAAAATTTGTAGTTAGAACACAAAAAAACTTCATACTAGAACCCCAAAACTAAATCTCGATCTGTACAATGATGATTATAAATAGAACCACACTAGTCTAGCTAGGGATTATCTTTCAAATCTGAAATTAGAAACCTCTTGCAGGTCTTCATCCTTAAAAGATCATGGAAGAACTCAGATGTTTGGGGTTGGGGGTTGCTCATTCGTCCTACCAGAATGCAAGTCATGCTAGAGATAATAATTGAGCGTTGAAGAACAAAAGCTTTGAACACTTGGACAAATTTCCATGTCGGTTCATCAGGGGCTGGAGTTAGATTTCACCACCTTCCAAATGATGACACAAAAAGTAAGCTATAAGGCCAATCATTGATGACCAATTGCCTTAGCAAAATTTGCAGAGAGAACAAATTGAATTGGGGGCGAGATTTGGCAGTTCATAATATAACTTACGAATAAGGAAATTAACCGCAAAGTTCGATTAGTGATGATGATAATTTTGGGGCTCGGGGTCAAACCTTTACCCTACTGCATACCAATCATTAAATTTGTAAGTCTTAAACATCAAATTTGAACACCAAATAGGAGGTACATTTTAGAGGTCAAGGGTGGCCCTACCTCATACTTTCTGCCAATAGAACACTGAGTATTGAACTGTTGAGAGATGAAGGCCAATTCACTCTTTTAGTTTGATATCTATGATCATAATTTCAACAATCTCATTCTTGCTTGATGAAAAAAACCTTTGACGTTAGTAACATCCATATCCAATAGAGAAAGGCAACATCAAAATTTGACATTGATGAAAACATTTCCAACAAATAACCCTCAACAATCCGAAGAACCATAGAAACAATAATCTGCGAAAAATCTCGATTATACCCGATTAGTCCTGAATCCTAGAGCCATCCGATGTTTTCCCTGAAAAAATCCCGATTCATGAAAAAATAGTTGACCAATCGTTGACTTGATTTTCAATGACCTTTTTTGCTTTTGAAGCGCGTTAAAATCATATTAAAATCCTTAAAATATGGCAAAAAAACATAAAAAATCATTGCAAATACCTATGAGACCCTACAAAAAACTCATGAAATTGACGAATCACTCAGAAATAGGGTTGATTTTAGGACGAATGTGATGTCCCCAAATTAGCAGGTTCTGGGAGCCTGATTGTGGTTAGCTCATCATCGCGACCCTCGTGAGTTGACAGTATGTTTTTGGGGTCTCAGTGGATAGATTGGCCATTTTTAGTAAGTCTAGACTTACTATTTATAGTAAGTCAGTCTGGGCCAGTTACTATTTTTGGCAATGCAGTGGGTGACCAGGTTGATCAATCATTACCAGCAGTGAATGTAGGTTTTATCACTTGAGTGCATATTTGTTAATTAATAACTATATGTTATTAATTAATAATAAAGCCATATTATTATAATAATACTTTATTATTATAATAATTTAGAAGTTGCTATCCCAGAGAATGGTTAACTGATCATTTTGGAAACTATGGCTACCCAAGGGTTATAAATATGGATTCATTCTTAAGAGTTAATCATCGAATATTTTATATAAAAATTGGTCTTGGGAATTGTTCCTGTTTATTCTGAAATCTGTGCCCTTGCTGAAGTAAAAGGGTCAAATTAGTTTTCTAGAAGACTAATTCTTTTGAAGCTAATCATTAATTGGTTGCTGAAGTATAACCAATTCATTTCCTTCGTATTGTTTTGCCTGTGACTGGAGGAAGAATTTAATTCTGAGTGAACCGCCATTGAACTGTGACCTGCTTGAAGAGGTCGATTTGCTATTGGGAAAGGAGAAAACCTTCCAGAATTCGATTCAATTGAGACTTGTCTGGAAATCGAATTCATTTGCTGGAGTAATTTGTGTTGCTAAAGGGGCATATTTGGGAATTCAGAACCACGGCTGGTTGTGAAGACTGTTACCAGTAGCAGATTGGTGTTGGGACGTGGCGGTTTAAAACGGCGGCAACCTTGCTTGACGCGTGGGCTCTTCATTGGCCGCGGCAATTTCTCAGCATCGCGTGGAGACTGCTGCAACTGTCGTGGAGGTTTTCTATGCCTTCGCGTGGGGAGTTGGAAGGGTCTGCTGTGCCTTTCACGTGGGGAGTTGAAAGCTGGCTTTCACTCTAATTTACAGCGTGTGACACTAGCTGCATAAACAGGTTCTTTTTTTTAATAAATGAATTTTCTTTGAAGGAAAAAATAAAATAAATGCAAGTCGTGGGAAAGTAATTGTATGGCATGATTGAATAATTGACTCATTACATATGAATAGAAATGATTATTGGAGGTTAAATTCAAAAAGGCAAACATTGTTTTTATCCAATTTGGCAAAGATGTTGAAATTATTAGAAGAATTGAGAGAGAGTCGGATAGGCTCATTACAATGAAGGTGAATCAATGTGGAATCAACATGGAAACAATTTGTTATTTTGTCCCTTTAGTTTTTTTCTGACCTTTGGAAAACCCTAAATAGAATTGTAGGAAGAGCGATGGGGGTCATCAACTGAATTTTAAAGGGCCTCGATCATCCTAAATTGTGAGGGCCATGTGAGATATTTTGAAGCAACTAATGAATTTGTTCTAAATCACGGTTTCAATATGACCTGAGCTCTCTGAATGGCTCGTCCCATGGATTTTGATGCGATCAAATATATAATTGTATTATACACTAATTTTAAAATTATAACTATTATGTACTATTATAGATGGCCTTTTAACGGGAAAGCAACAAACCCCTATAGTTTATAATTAATATTATAAAGTAGTTTCAAAATTTAAATTATTATTGACTATTAATATATATTAATAGTTACATAATAAATTATAAATTAAAAATAATGTAAAATTTAAATTATTATTGACTATTAATATATATTAATATTACATAATAAAAAAAAATTAAAAATAGTGTAAAATTTAAATTATTATTGACTATTAATCTATAATAATAGTTACATAATTAATTATAAATTAAATATAATGTAAAATTTGTAATGTATATATTTATTTTTAATATATTCAATTTTAAATTTTTAATATATATATATATATATATATATATATGATTTTTAAATTATAATTAATAAAATCCACTTTTGATAAATTCCTAACAATAGCTAGATTGCTGTCTGATAAATTTTGATCTCAGACTTGGACAACTATTGGTGACTACCCTCTTAAAATCTTAACTGAATATTTGCCTATGTAATCAGCAATATGTTAAAAAGTTAACTGAATATTTGCCTATGTAATCAGCAATATGAATATAAACGAAAAAATATATTTTCTACAATTCATTTTGATCTCAGTTACTTCATAGACTTGGCTAATATTTGATCTCATACTTAAGAAACTATTTGGTGATTGCCCTCTTAAAAAGTTAACTGAATATTTGCCTATGCAATCAACAATATGAATATGAATGACAAAATATATTTTCTACAATTAACAGTTAAATCCTATTTTATTTGCTCTCTATATCTCTATGCTATATTATGCCCTTAAGTTTTTTTAAAAAAGGTTTTTCTCTTTTTGTACAATTTCTTACATGTTTTGAAAATCTGATTTTTTCAAAAATCTTATACTTTTGGTTTGTCAATTAACATAACCTTCTTTTACATCTTCTCTTAACTCTTGGATTTGTATGCTTTCTTATAACTGTAACTTCAGCATGCATAAAAGGATCCATATACTTAGACAATGTTATGACAGCTTGCAACAACTTCATTACTACAACTACAACAGCTGCAAGGCCCACCGTGGCACACAATGAAGGCAATTAGTTTAGATTTCTGCCATGAATAGCTTGATACCCTGAAGATGAAAATGCAACAACAATTCTTCATACTTGGACTTCACAACATTTGTCTCTTCCCTACATTATATGCCCTTACTTTTCATGAATGAGAACATGACTGTCTTCATACTCATACAGGATGCTATCTTTCCCTGTCATCAGTATCGTACACATCAATGAACTTGACCTTCAAATGAGTATGGCAGGAACCTCTATCCAACTATCCTCTTTTTAACCTTAGTTTATCGTTCACTTGACTTTGCAATGCTTTTCTAAACCTATCACAGTCTTTTGTCTTCCTAATTATTTTAGTTTGCATTTCACTTTTGTAAACTTTCCCCATATGCTCCCCAAAGTCTTTACATGTGTTTTGAATTTGCTTCAATAATCCACTGTTAACCTAGGTTTGTAGAGCACTTACATCACTCTCATGACTATTTAAAACAGCCTTATGACTGTCCTCTAAATCTTCTTATCCATCATCTTATCTTTACCCTACAGGCTGGTAGGATCAAAGCTCTGATACCAATTGTAATTCCCCCCTTTTGGGATTTCCCTAAATCTTGCCCAAGCACCTTGTAAATATCAAGTCTGCTGACTTTCTCTCTTTCGATGTTGATCACTACTCTCTTGGATTAGTGTAATATCTCAATGATCCGTTTTCTTGATTGATGCCTTGAGGTATGGGTGAGCGATGATTGATAAGTCCCCTTCAATGGTTGGAATGAATCCTCCTTTATATTTAATTGTTGGAAGGGTCACCACCTTTCATAAGGATTGAAATACCACTTTTCCTTGTGGCCTTTGAAAATAATATATTATTCCCCAAATTGATCTCCCGTGGATCTTTTCCTTAAAGAAATTTTCTCCCCTTTATATCCTTCAATGTGAGCGAGAGTCACACCTCTTCATAATAGTCACAACCTTCACAACCCTTCATCATTGCTGCCCCTTTAAAAGAGTCACTTTCTTATCTTCTTTCCATTTCTTTCTTCTTCCGTTAATGCTTCCTTAATTCTTTTTGCTCCTTTCTTCCTTTCTCCATGCATCCCCTCCCAAATGAAGTTCTCTTCTCTCCCTTTTATATCTCATGCTTGAGGGAGTCACAACTTTTCATTACATGCCTTTTGACCATTCATTAAACTTGCTAAATTTTAATTATGAGTGGTGAGGTGCTGCCCTCACTTCATCTATTTGCTCTTCTATTTTCTATGATACTGTGCTGACAATGGTGATGGTTTTACACCCCCACTCCATCTAGTTGGTATTGAGAGCATTTGCATATGTTGGTTTATTAACTTGAATGTAATCTGAACCTAACAATGTGCAAGTTACTCTTCATTAGTTTTAAATATTCCATCATATATTTAAAAAAAAATCAGGGGTGATTATGACAAACTATTGATCCAAGATAGTAACACTATTAGAAGCCTGATAATTTATACACATTCTCCTTGTTCTATCTTTTTTGGGTACTGTTGTCACAAAAGTTTGCACCCTTTCTTAGGTGAGTGTAAATGACCTTAACAACCTTGTGAAACATGGAAACAATCTCCCAAGTGTGGGACTTGAAATGTGAGCTTAAGTCTTCGGAGAAGGCTGACTTCCTTACAATCATGATGCATCTAAACTACTACTTTTGAGGAAAAGAGAGAAGGAAATGCTGAAACGGAAAGGGGGTGATGCACCAGATTGAATACGTGGTTGTTCCCTGCCTATGACTGCACATAACATTAGTAAAGGACCCCAAAAGCATACACAGTTCTTGATCTAATTCTACCCAGAGCCATACATGCAGGTTAGAACTTATCAGCTGCTACCAAGAAGGATACATTCACAAGACAACAACTATAAGAAATTTAACACAACATATAAGCTCGGACTAGAGAAAGAGACATTCAATACAAGGCAATATAATATGCACATGATATCAGAATGCAAGAAGAGGTAAAAAACAGAGAATTTCATTAATGGAAGGCATAGGAAAATTACAGTTGCATAGCATAAGCTACTGCAAAGAACTAGAGAAGAACCCAAAAAATATCTATAAACTTTTCCTTTATAGAGCAGGCATAACTCTGATCGTACATTTGAGTTCAAACCCCAACCACAGTGGAGTTCGGTTACAAAACCCTAGCAGAAATAATTATCAAATCCAAATCTGATCTTTGTATGCAACTTGATTCATGAAGAGACAGAAAGAGGCCAGATGATACTTTCGGTAGATGGAAGGAAAAAATCTTATCCCTGCAAGTGATAAATGAGCATGGGATGCACTGGCATCGTGTTACAGAACCCAAAAGAAGTCGTTCAGTATTGAATATTAGTTTTTACACAGTGTCATGGCTGCAAACAGTCAAATCAGGCTGCTGGAAAAGAAACATCGAATCAGCAAACACGACGTGTTAACCCACTTGAAATTTTGGCAAGACATGCTATATGTCTCACCAATGTTAGTCCCGTCGACATCGCGGTTTCGCACATCACCCCAGCAAGTTGTTTGGGATAATCGCGAAAATGCGAAAGAAACCAGGTTCGTTGATTAACATGAAGATGCACGGCTTAAAATATGAGAAAATATTATAATAGCACTTGCCCACATCACTTGAGAGTTGAACAAAATGGATCTACATGGCAAAACCTGATTGGTTTCTCTATTTCACACTTAACCCCGATGAGCAGGATGAAGAAACTTGCGAAATGGCGACATTGGGAAAACACGTGTTGGCCCACCAGAGATTTCGGCAAGACATGCCATAGGTCCTGCCGACGTTCCGATCGGGGAAACATGGCCCTTCGAGATGTGTTTTCAATCTCATAGCAACCATAGATGTTTCTCTGATGCATGTCACGTTCATAAGATTTCCGTGAGACTCTCACCGACATTTGGCTTTGTAGGGGGGAGGATAACACGACATGTTAGCCGCAAATGTTGAGAAACACGATGTGTTGGCCACTGTGATAGAGTTCACCCCAAGATAATGGTATCTTAGATCGATTATCTGTGATGGGCTGATGGTGGCAAAAATAACCAAAAGGTACCACCACTGTAGGTGATATGTGAAGTGATGCAGTAGAACTGATTACACATTATACTAAAGTTCTTTCAATTGTTTCTTGACTTGTCACATTGCAATATATTTTGGAGTTTGGCAATAGAAATCAGGCATGAAAGAACTCATGCTCCACTTCTTGTGTTGGGGGAAAAAAGATGGCTCTTAGATTGTATTTTTTGAACTGACCTAACAAATGCTTTCTATGCACACATTTCCTACCACATCTTGCATTGGAAGTCTCTGCCTCAAAATGCATTGGAAAACACAGTCAATTTTTTTATAGGTGTAGTTAGTGTACAATGTCTATTATGTTTCAATAATAATGCTCGTCACATTGAAGATAAATTACTCCATAGCAAGCACTGTTTCATCATTTCGACGCAATTTCAATGCCCTTAGGTATTTAGAATCTAGATATTTTAATATTTGTATATTTTTATAAATGCCATATCTAGTTGTATTTGTATGAGCTCTATAAATGCTATATCTAGCTGTATCTATATGAGAGTAATTTTAAAGCTTGTATCCATATCTGATACTGTACCTGTTTCCATTCAATTATATGGAGTTATCACCACCTCTCAAAGGCATCATTTTTTGTCCCTTTACTTTTATCTACATTTATCTGTTAACAATCAATACCTGTCATGTTGAAGATACTCCTTAGCAATACTCCTCGAACATTTTGGTTGATGTTCAATAAAGTAGTTATGCTTCCATAACCGCAGAGATATAATCATATACATTTTCGCTTGCTTTTGTTAGAAATACAACTACTTTAGAAGTTGCTGTTCTGCATTCTTGTTGGTATAAAACTGGGTCTCCACCAACTTCTTAAATGTATGACGTTTTGATGGGTGCCTCATCATCATCCTATTTGTTGTCATAATTTTTGTTTTTTTATAAAATTAACGACAACTATACAAAGTTTAATCATTTTTTTGATTAAATTTAAGATGGTTTTTAAATTCTAAGTTTATTTTATAAATATTTTCGTAAATAAAAATTGTTTATTTTTGTAATATTTTATTTTTGAGTTTGTCGTTTTAATTTTATTTTTTGTTTCTTTTATTTTTGTCGAGTCATTAATGATAATATGTTTTATAATATATTATTAATAACTTGAATGAGCCAACAATTACATATTATGTAGATATGCAAACTATATGTGCGAAGTTATATTAAAATTTTGACTTCATAACGACGGAGCTTTTTGTGAAAATCGCATATTATATTGTATGTGTTTCTTAAATGATTTTTAAATTCCCTCAATCTAATAGTCGGATCTTTTAATATGAAAGCATTTTGTATTACATATAAAATGTATTGCTATTAAAAGTTTTTGAAATACCTTATACTCTAAGTCATCAGATGTTTCAAGTAAGTAATATATTTTCTAACATGAAATATCAAATGCAAGTTTAGAGAATAAGTCCCGACTTTTTCTTGTGAGCGGACATTCTGAATAACTTTGCATATTTTATTGTAGTAAAAATGACCTCAATGCTCAGCCCACGGCTTGAGTTTTTCCTGTGATTTGCATGCTCAAAATTCGCCATTTGTCTATTGGAAACGTTTAGAACTGGAGATGCATTCATAATTAAAGACATTGTTTTGCATTTGTTTTGTCTCTCTTTCAAAGCCTTATATGCCCGCATGGGAGGATTCCTCATTATTCACAAGTGTTTTATTTCATAGTGCCTTCCATATATTACGATAATAGATATTAGATAGTTTCTAATTTACTCTCTCTTCCGTCTTTTTCTAATGGTCACTCCTGTTTGTAATGTTTCCATAAACTCCTTCTGTTCGTTATGGAAACTCTCTTTCTCTCTACAGGATGTTTCTATTTCCTCTCTCCTGTTCATTATAGAAACATTCTCTTATGTACTTGTATGTATTGATCATTCATGGTCATTGTTTAATAACACATTCATTATTTTACCATAACATGATACCAGAGCAAAATTTCTTGGCCTCCAGAAATTTTTTAATTTCTTTCTAAAATTACTTGTTTAAAATTTTCGAAGCCCTCTTTGCCTGAGTGTGTTAAAAAAAATAAAAAAATTTGCATTTGTTTTTTCCTCACAAACCCGACTAGGGTTTTGACACTTTTATTTGTTTTTTGCAGAACTCGACTAGGATTTTCTGTTCTGCGGATTTCTTCTGCTCATCAAGGTCGTCTTCTCTGCAAGACCGCGCGGCTTTCTCTTTAACTTGCGCCCAGTCTTCTACTCGCGCCAAAACAACCACTAGTGCAGCTTCGTTCTCCACCATTTTTGACCTCTACACAGGTCATTTTTGACTTCTGAGCTGCTCCTTGGCAAAAACGACCCTCTCTATGGTGGCATCCTGCACTAAATTTGCCTTTTTTACACACATATCTGCAATTTTTTGATTTTTTTTAGCGGCTAGGGTTTCATTCTTTCAACGGCTAGGGTTTCATTCGAAACTCTCAGATTCTATGCCGTCTTGAAAAACGGATTGCAATTCTTTGAGGGATTTTTGAGAACTCAACTGGGTTAGTCTCGCTTTTTTCTGGGTGCATCATTTTCTGTGCCTCATTTCCCAAGCCAATGGATTTAGAATCTGACAGCAGATTCTATCTGGGTTTTTTATGCTCTTCTCTGGGTGCCTTCCAAATTCTCTGGGTCTTCTGTCAATCTACCTAGAACTTTGTGCCATCTCTCTTTTTTCACTCTTTTTCATTGAAAAAAGTGCAATGACATCTCTCACCAGTCTTATGCTGGAAGGTAGTCAACGTTTCAACTGCAAGAACTACAACAGCTTGAAGCAGCGCATGTTGACGATTTTCGAGTACTGTCGCCTTGGTACCGAGAGTCGTCCTACCATAGTCGATGCGACTCAAGTCCAATTTGATGATCGTAATTATGAAGCGGTTATGCTCATCAAGCTTTTTGTTACTGATGATCAACTGCCTCAAATCCCGTCCGGCAAGACAACTGCAGAGATTTGGCAAGCATTGAAGGATCTCCACGAGACATTAGATAAAAGCAGAGCCTTCAATCTGAAGAATCAACTATTCTGCATGATTATGGATGAGAATATGTCCTTACAAGACCATCTTTTGAAGATTAAGGACATCAAGGATCAGCTTGAGGCCATTGGCCGTAAAATGGAGGAAGAGGACATGGTGGTCATTACTCTGAAAAGCCTACTACCGTCTTATGAGCACTTTATTGAGACGCTCAACATTACTGCAACTAATGTTGACCTGAAGTTCTCAGATCTGTGCACCAAACTTCTGCAGCAGGATCGTTGGAAACAACAGTTTGGTAGCAGTGCTCCTTCGACCTCCTCTGAACAAGCGTTTTCAACCCAATCCTTTCACAAGGATAAAGGCCCATCTCACTCCTCAGCTCTATCTCAGGATAGCTCCAAGAAGAAGAAAATTCGGTGCAACTACTGCCACAAATTTGTTCATATGCTTCGAGACAGTAGGGCTCACATTGCTTCTGATCAGTGGAAGCAGGGTGGATCCCAGCCACAGGCCAACATTGCTGAACCTGCAGACCTCTCTGATCAACCCGAGGCTGCCTTTTACGCTTTTTGAGGACATGAAATTTTTTTCGTTTTTTGAAGATAGATTGACCATTAAGGGGGAGGCTATTACGATAATAGATATTAGATAGTTTCTAATTTACTCTCTCTTCCGTCTTTTTCTAATGGTCACTCTTGTTTGTAATGTTTCCATAAACTCCTTCTGTTTGTTATGGAAACTTTCTCTTTCTCTCTACAGGATGTTTCTATTTCCTCTCTTGTTCGTTATAGAAACATTCTCTTATGTACTTGTATATATTGATCATTCATGGTCGTTGTTTAATAACACATTCATTATTTTACCATAATACTATATACCTCTGCATTTTTCATTTGGAGGTCGTTTATAGTAAAAATGTGATCATTCCATGATGGTTTCAGCTTTATCATGGTCGTTTTTTGCAGTCTAGGGCCATTTTTGCTTGAAATGTGACTGAATCTGCTCCAATCTTTGGTCATTTTTATTAAATCTTGGTCATTCTTACCAATTTCTCAGTCGTTTTTGCCTTCTAATGGTTTTTATATGCAATATAATGGTCGTTTAAAAAAAAAATAGTTTTCTGTATATATTTGCAGATTTACATGGCTTTTTCTCAGTTGTTTTTACTCTCCAATGGATTTTGTATATCCTATATTGGACGTTTTCTGAGTTTTTCTTCATTTTCTAGCTATGGCTAGGGTTTGTATATATCCTTTTATTCAAAAAGGGTTGCTCTTGCAGTCATAGGACCATTTCATGGAGGATTTGATTTGTTTCCATTAAGATTTGTGTTCCATTTTGAAGTGATCTGAAAATCTGCAAGTTCTAAAAACTCTACCATCTCCAAAGCATGATGCTAAAAAGAAGAAATTCCCATCTAGTTGTAGTCATAACTTGATAAAATGTAGATGCATACATTTACCTTGTACAAATCAGATTTTGTCATATCTTTCACATCCAGTGTTAGAAATTGTACCATGGATTGTAACATATGTCTTCATGAACAATTGCTTTTAAGAAGTCTTTGTTGCCCAATTATGTTACAATAATGTTTCCAAAGTCGGAAGTTTTTGTACCCATTATATGTACTGCTACATGTAATAAAAAATGTAACTATCCCAAAAAGTTCCCTACTTAGTCATATCCAAGTCAGAGGTTTTCATACCAACTACATGTTTAGTTACATGTAATGAGACACGCAGCTTCATCCAAAACTTCCACTACTGTCCTTTCCAAAATAGGAACTTTTTACCCCAACTACATATTTTGTTGCATGTAGTTGAATGCGCAATCACATCAAAAACCTCCTACAATACCCTTTTGAAGAAAGCAATTCCCAATGTAGTCGGAACTTTTTGACCCGACTGCATAATGAACTACATGTTGTTAGGAATAACAGTCCACAAGCACAACTGAGAGGGGGGGGGGGGGGAATTAGTTGTGATATAGAATATTNACAACTGAGAGGGGGGGGGGGGTGAATTAGTTGTGATATAGAATATTAAACTTTAAACTTTATAAGCCAAAACTGCAATGGAAATGATAACACAGTAAATGCCAACATAATAACACAATACTTGTTGTCGAGGAAACCCTGTTAAAGGTAAAACCCCGGTGGGAATTAACACCCACACATAATGTACTGAGAGTATAGTATCCCTGTTAAAAGATTTAGCCCTGTTAGGAGCTTATTACAACATTACAATACACAGTCCCTGTTAGGAGACAGACCCTGTTAGGAATCAAGAAAAGTAGTAGGCTCACTGCCCAGGCACACTGCCCAGGCACACTGCCCAAAGAAGGTTAAAACCACCCTCAAGGATTCACAATCCGAACAATTGTATATAAGAAATATACATTCCAGTGAACTGTCTGATAGCAACTGCCTTTGCTTGGTCAGTTCCAATGAAGTATCTTTATCACAAACTTTGCTCTACATCCAGCAGCAAAACAAGCCTCGCAGCTTTCACTTCTCTTCCTTTTCAATCTCTACCACATCTTTCCAAAAGAAAAGATCACTCATATATACCCTATTACAATAATTCATTAGGTCGGCCAATTAAGCTTTCCTAATACACAAATAATTAATTAGGTCGGCCACTTAGGTTTTCCCAATATACAAATAATTCTTTAACCCCTTGCTAAGATACACACGGTACCTATAACAAGTAAACATCAAATACTATCCATCAGTTATGCTCCAAGATCCGCAATCTTCGCTCACAAATCATAATACACGCTACATGTCTGAAGTCGGCCACCAAAATAGGTCTTCTCTGTCATGTCCCCTTTCTAGAGTGGACATCAAAGTCGGAGGAGTTGGCGTATCATTGGAGTCTCGTAGGCTAGCAGAGATGGATAGGGACTCATTCAGTGCATACAGTGACCGGATTTTGGTATCTTGGGCACTAGCAAACTAGTTGGGGGAAGTTCCTTGATTTTAGGAGGCAGTTCCTACTTTTTAGGAGGGAGATTCCTACTTTTTAGGAGGAAGTGTCAGCTTCCAGATTTGAGGTTCTACAAGATCTTCCTTTGGTTTCAGTTTCAGGAGATTTGGATGTGTTTCGTAGTTTCTAGGAGCATCCCTAGATTTTAGGGATGAGACTACCAGTTATCCCAGGTTGTCCGACATTAGTCATAGGCAGGTGACATATTCAGCTTCAACATTTTGGGGTGTCTCGGGTATTCCTTGGCTATTTGGGATATATTTTAATATTTTCCTAAGTTAGCGTTTTAATAATTTAAATAAGGCTATGTATAGCCATTTTGGAGATTAAGGGGGTTTTCTGACTTCAGATGCCTATGTGCTATAGCTCGTCGGAAAGGTCTCGCAATTTGCTATATGATTGTCACCTTCCATAGTCTTTTTGGTGTACAAAGCTATTTAATATTAATAAAGTGATATTTTCTCTATAGTCTGGACACCATAATTAATAAAATATCACTTATTTATAAAGTGCACTCCCATTTCTCTATTAGGGTTCGACTTGCAGTGGAAAAGGGATTTAAGGCAATGAGAACCTAATGAATGGCACCTCTTTTATCATTTTGAAACTTATTTTGGACGCCTTGCTCTGGAAGAGCTTGTACTCACCTAGGATGCAAACCCTAGGGCTGAGATTGGATTTTGTTGGGACATAGCCCTCAACAGGATTGGAATCGAAGTCTTTATGCACACAGATTAGTCAAAATTGGGGACCGAATTACCTCATTGCATTCACACTCTACAGGCAACAGATTCTTAGCAAAGACGACCTCTTGTTTCAGCTTGGGCGTTTCCTGCAGCAGCACGTGAGGGTTCTTGAATTTGTTTGTTTTAGCAGCATTGTTTGATTACTTGGTTTATGTTGGCGTTAGCTGGTTTCCTTCTTCAACTGGCGTTAATCTTATTTGGGGGCAGTATTGGAATAATTCAGTAATAAATCAGAATATACTTGTACGATTCTAGAAATCATTTCCAGATTGCAATATATTGTTGCGTATGATTCTTATTGCTGTCTATTTTCTAGTTACTGTTGTTTATTCACTGTATTGCATATATTCTGAAAAACACAAAAAGAAAACAATCATATTCTGCAACTTCTGTCTATCTCTCCAAGACCAAAAAATAATTAATTTACAGAATAATATAGTTTATATAATTAAAAATAAAGTAGCAACAGTAAGAGAATTCGTCAGGGATCTTTCAGTGGTATCAGAGCTTGCATCTTGCCAGTCTGTAGGGTTTGAGGGAATTGGTCTTGTCAGATTTCAGGAAAGATTATGATAATTTATATCAGCGATTGGGTAATTACCAGATAGTGGAATAAGTGACTTCTATGCATCCAGGTAGAGTTGATATACACAGATATTACACTCACAGGAGAGCTTAGAAAAAAGAAAAAATTTGAGTGAGTAATCAACACTCTATTGAAATTGAATGGATAGGTACAGGGGAGCTTATAGCAGTAGACAGGTGAAACCGTATAGCAGTAGACAGAAGAAACCATCAGATAGTTTGTCTGAATTTAAAAGGCAAACTGATGCCTTGGTTAAACAATTGGATCGTAGTCAGGATATTCAGAACAGGCTTAGTGAATAGTTGTCAGATCCGGCTACCATTGACAGGGCGGCTAGATACATGGTTTTACTCTTGGACAGATATTCTTCTCGCAGGACACAGGATACGAGACAGGTTGACACGGTGAGGGAGGTCAAGAGAGACCTGCGGGATGATTTCACAGCTGCACATGGGCCCAGCACACCAGTTCCAGAGATCAGTGCCCCTCCAGTTGAGTTACCCCACACTTTTATTGTAGGGTCATTACCTATCTCAATGGACGAGCACATGACAGTTACACCGTCCGACAGATGCATGGAGACTCAGCACTCAGATGGTCTGGTGATACAGCAAGAGTTGACGCCTGCAGTTGATGTTCGTACTATACCGGATTGTATTATAGAGACAGCTAATGGCTCCAGTTCAGTTTGCCAGGAGGATAGTCCTATGGTCGATGTCGAGGGTGGTTGATAGTGGGAGTGTTGTAGTGTTGGAGGATATGACAGTGGACTCTGGATCGCTAGAGGAGGGTACCACTTTGAGGACTGCCTTGAGGAGATGGAGTCAGATATTACAGATCTGGATAGCGGCAGTCCCGAGATGGGGTTAGTACAGGAGATGCCAGTATTCTCTTGTGTTGAGGAGTTGAGCATGGAGTCTGCATGTGGTGATACTAGTGTTGAGTTTGAGATAGTAGACACGGACTCATGCCAGCATGATTCAGATTCATTTGTTGGTAGGGAGTCAGATGAAGTTCAGTTCAGGTCACCAGAGGAGGTAGAGCCCTTGTTAGCATCTTGGTTTGCAACTGGTACTTCCTATGTGACCCATGAGGATGACTCCATCAATGGTGAGTCATGTCTGTATCAGACCCTGAGAGAGGTCTCCGAGTTGCTGGAGAGTGCAGATCGGTCCCAGGATCTAGATTATTTAGAGGTTACAGAGGACGAGGCAGTTGAGAGTGTTGAGGAGGTAGATTCTGTAGCAGCTTCCTCGGGTACAAAGGAGTTTGATGGAGATGTTTCAGCTACTAGTACTCCGTTTGATGATGTGAGTTCAGTTGTTGGTTCACAGAGCTTTGATGACGACACACTGGGGGATAGTATTTCTGAGAGGAGTATGTAGGGTACCACTTCTATTCACAGTACAAACAGTGTGCCAGGGGTGATGCATAGGAGGCCTATAATTAAGAGTCATCATGTGTCTAGTCAATTGAGAGTCTGCGAGTTTGATATTGTTACCGCATTCGAGCATTTTGATGCTGCTCGATAGCTGCTAGCTGTTCATGGATGGGGTGCCCCTATGGATGATGAGCATGGTAGTTGTTACCTGTCCCTGATAGAGATTCAGGCCTTACGGGAGGCTGTCAGAATTTTGACACAGGATTATTTTCGGTTGGTAGCCGACTGAGATCACCTAGTAGAGTGGGGAAGTACAACATATGAGGCACTCTTGGATAGAGAGGATGAGGTGAGTGAGCTTACTCGGGAACTCACGACGACTTCTGAGGTTTTAGAGAGCACTCAGTTGGCTCTCCAGGAGTCACAGGTTTAGTTAGCAAAGGTGACTATGGAATTGGTGCAGCTTCAGTCTACACCAGCACCAGATCCAGTGCAGTTACATATTGTGGTGTCTGGTGATTTGGCGATGTCCACAGTTGGGGTTGTTGGATGTGATGGAGTTAGGGATACATCCATCCTTGATTCTAGTGTTGGAGGTACAGGTTCACTTCCATCGGATACAGGGCAGTTGAGTTAGGCACTTCAGTAGAGGGTTTTCGTGTGCCTGACATTTGGGTGGATATTTCGGTTGGGATGGATACTCCAGTTGGTAGCATTGCGTCAGGTGATATAGTACAAGACGTTGTGGGTAGTGCAGTGGACCCGTCGATGATCAGTGTTTCAGTTCATGACACTACTCCCTTGATTGCTCAGCAGGGAGACATGGTATCACCTGAGTTGGTTGCTATTGATTGCATAGCTGGTAATGATAGGTAGTTGGCTACGTCATAGTTACACAATGACCAGTTATGGGTTCGGGGAGAGCAAATGGATGCTACCACCTATAAATTCTACTGCACAGAGTCATTCCTGGATCACCTTCTTGAGAGTTCAGAATTTCGAGATGGATCTTATCGAGCTTCTGAGGGTGTTCTCATCCGGGGTACTGGTACGATTC